>JACXSJ010003689.1:0-20459 GCA_014851325.1 Pentalonia nigronervosa | reverse complement strand
GCGCGCGTCCGCGATTTGACATCTTCCGGAGCAGTCGCTAATCCGCGGTCGCGGCCGCGCGCGACGGTCGCGCACCGCAGCGACTGTCATAGGAATCGGTTCCATCTATCAACAAGTAAACTAGTGCAACGCGGCTGATATCTGAATCGCGCCGCGCCACGGCGCGACTTCAAACGCGTCCATAGGAATCACACCTTTACAGTTTTGCGATATGAATCGGTTATAAATGTATTTAATTTTAAACCGTTTACGGAAGATTTGCATAGAAAACCATCAGGTTGAGTCAACTGTTTAATGAAGTCGCAGAAAAGATTAAACCGCACTATATCGGTTTTAATAAATATAGGTGGTGGTAATGGGAATTTTGTCTGCGATAAATTTGTTGAGGTATCAGTTTCCATCTGATCGTCGTCAATGCTTTGAGCAAGTGGAGAGAATCTATTTTTAGAAGTATACATAGAGTTTGAATGTTTATGTTTTAGAGAGGTACCTGTTAAGGAATTTAGTATATTTTTTTTTCTATCGCAGTGGCTCAGATTTCGATAATATAGAGTTTTGGTTGATTATTGTTATCGGTGGCACTAATGGCTTTTATTTATCGCTTTTTTTTTGGCAATAGTGATTTGGAGTTCATCGCAGTGATAATTAGTTGGACTAATTAAGAAGCGGTGTTTATATGGGTTTTTGAGCCCGGGGTGCTCTATCGGGCTGTAATACTCACAGAATCGCTTCCAGTGTAATCTTACGAATGCGGGCGTATCAGTCGAAAAATTGTTTACTGGTTTTTAATTAACTTTATATGTAATAACGCAAGAGTGTGACCAAAACATGTGTTGATTGTTCAGTCGTACGGCAGAAAAGTGCCCACAATACCTATCTACGTAAATGTACAAACCTTATGTATTCTTGGGTTCTCGATAATAATTAACACTTGTACATTTATAGTTAATACTGGTATTATGCAATATGCTGCACGCGAAAGTTTTATTTATTTTTTTTATTTTTTGTTTAAAGTTTTATTCATCAATTTATCATATAATCTCTGTCATGTTGAAATCAGTGTCGCGTTTAATCAGATATGGACGATATGGTAATAGTTCCCCCTTCCCACTTTCTTAGTTACACAAACACGATTTTGGACGCGATTGGATTTTGAAAGTTCTACAGCATTTCTACATTTTTTTAATACCTATGTTTGACTTGGGTTTTGTTTTTAAATAAAAAAAAACATTTATTAGTTGCATTTGCGGTAATTATCTACTAATCAGTTATAAAATTAATTATTATTATGCTTACACAAAAAATAGGTTAAATGTTTTAATATTAAATCATTTTGTATTGGTTATGACTTATGAGAATCGTGGTATTTGTAGGATTAGAATATCATGAAAACATAGCCTCGGCCCACCCCTATAAGCTATAAATATAAAATTACATTATATACGATTCATCCATTACTGCAGGTCTACCAACACTCATACATATAAATATATAATAGAGTACCTATTATGGTTTTTCAAGAGCTCCGTCGATGAAAACAATTTGCAACATACACAACAACAATACATCCTTTACATGTAAATCGTATATAATATTATATATGCACTTGTACAGTCACTGGTTACTGCTCACTAGTGTTGCGAATTTAAAATAATACAAAATAGGTAATTTCCTAAATGACCTACCTTTTTAATAAAATTTGTATGTCAGTGGCGTTATTTCAGTTTTTCACTATAGAAAAATATTAATTGGCACACGTAACATATTTTGGTAAATCTCATAATATAAAAGCGATTCTCGTATATACATATTTACCATTACAGCTTGCCGTAACCACTGTGCGTGTATTATACCCACATGAGTGTTTAGCTAAAACACAAAATTAATCTACTTAGTTTATTCGTATGCAGTCCTACGCTGATGTGTGCTGTGTGATATATATAATAGTATACTAAAGACAAAGAAAAATATTTATTTTATAATTTTATCGTATAAAGGTACTTATCTAATATGATATTACAAATATTTTTAATTCTTATGTTACTATAAGTTTTAACACATAGACAATTTAGCATGACATCTCAACTGTAAGGAGGGAGAGAGAAGACTCCAGTAGCTTTTCAATGCTCCAAACAAGTGCCCATTTATACATTAGTATACTATTTTTACTTTAATACTTTGTATTCATCACGCTACTGATGACTGATCACTTATCATACCAACCACTTATATATCTACTGTATGGGCGTATGATTGGTTGTCTATATACTTGAATACATAATTGAAATCATAATTTAATATGGGTAGACTCTTTTGCCACACAAACTGCAAAGACTCTCGTGGTTATTTGAATACTTACTTAACAGGAATTTATGACTCGACTAGGGACTAAGGACACTTAACAAGTCATCGATGAATAATCAAGTCATTGCCGTCTCTGATTCATCCAAGAAACTCGAAAACCGGCATATGACTAATTATGTGATTTCGAGTCTAGTTGGACGAATTGTAAAATACTACAATCAGGTAGACGCCCCGACCCGTTCTAAATCGTGTTTGTCGAAAAACACCGATCAAAAAATTGGAGACGAGAAACGTCTGTACACTATGCGGGAGTACAGCAATGCCATCATTGGCTAATAGGAAATAAATATTGCGCTGTAGCGATAATACTTCAGTATCCGACGACTGATTATAATAATATTATAGGTAAAATATATTTTAATATTATGTTAACGTTACATCGCGTCGTTCGTATTGTAACGGCGGTCAACAGACAACTTTCATACTCTTCGCAACGCCGACACGTTTACGTAAAACACAACGAGCCTTTCACCGGGACGACAAAGCGTTACGTCGGTCGAGAAATCGTGGTCCTGCCCGCCCGCCCGTCCGCGCCAACAGACGACAACGCCGCAGAGGTCGCAATCGATGTGGCGGCGGGTAGTGCCGACTGGCTGGCGGTGAACGGGCGGGCCGGCGGTGTGGCAATGCTGAATGTAGACCGTAGGTACATTGTACGCCACAGACTGGCGGAACAGCGATCGTCGGCGGCGCGGCGGTGGCGGCGGCGGCTGCAGCTGCTGCTGATGCACAGCGAGTAGCGAGCGGGCAGCCTCTCACTTTTTGGTTCTTTACCACCCGCCCGCACGGCAACTGTGCAGCGTGCCTTTGTTCGCGTCGTCATCCGCGGTGAGGGGGGAACGCCGCCGCATGACTACCGATCGGCATACGTAACGGCGGGTGGTGGGGTCGGTGGTTTCGGTGAGGGAACGGGTGGCGGCGGAGTGGCACACTGGCACCGAGTAACCACTTCCAATTACGAGCCGCGGGTCGTGTTGTTATTATTTTACGACCATCGCGGCGGTTTCGCTTCCCGCAGTCGTTCTCGAATTTCCATCCGTTGCGTTTTTGCCAGTGGCGACGCGCTTCGTCCGCATCGCATTGTGTCTATTGTTGATACGCTATTAAATTATTATTTGTATCGTTTCCGCCGTCCGCGCAAGACGGCCGAGACGACATTTGTATATTTTTGCACGTAGGCATTCACGAAACTAGCGCGCGTTTGTCGACGGAGAATCTATACGTAAATAATTATAATTTATATTATATTGTTATTAACATTATTATTATTATTGTATTAATCGGCGTCGCTGCCACTTTAATATTATTATAATACCGACTGCGTCCCGTCGCCTATAGCTAAACCGTCGTGGCACCGCTATTGCTGTTCCGGCGATTTTCTTTCGTTCGTCCCGAGTGCGATAAAAGAACGGAAGAAAAAAACATTGTTCGCTCGTCAGTGCGGTACCGTATATTAGTGTTTTATTATTATTATATCATAATAACCGTGCGTTTGTGTGCGTCGTTGTTCAGTTTCATTGGATTTTGCCAGCGAACAAGCACACCCGCCCGCGGAACACACACGCCAGGCCGCGGCTCTTGCTGCCCATACGTGCTGTGCGTGCGTGGCGGACTCCATCTCGGTCGCTGCGCAGAGGTTTTGCCGTCGTTACCGGTGACTACGAAGACGTTCGCCGCCGATAGGTAAACGGCTGCTTGTTTTTTTTTTTCTTATCTATGGTAAGCGAGACGAAAACCTGGTGGCATGGTGGGACGCAGATGCTCATCGCGGTCCATTTCGTCCATCCATGTCGTTTCGGTCGGGTGCGTTTATTGGTAGGGGGAGGGGAGCGGTCTGTGCGAGAGAGTAGGGCAATGGCGGATCGAGTGATTTTTTTATTTCTCTTGTCTAAAGGATTCCATCGCAGATTACCCAATATGCCTATTGTACTCTTCCCAGTCGCGTTGTTGTTTTAGTGTCGTTATATATTACTAGTTAATACTATTGCCGTTGTCGTGACGCTGTCGGCGTTTCATTTGCAAACACGCGAAAAGTGATCCATTATAATATAATAATCGTCGTGTACTATTAATCATTGCAACTTGGATATCGCGCAGACAAGCACTCCGACAAGTACTAAGTGTCACAGGTACTGATCTGGGATACCATCGTGTCGTTTGAAATTTATTTTTATTTTTTCAAAATCGATTATGCGTTTAATGCTAAGCTTTCTCAAATCTTTGTTTGGCATTTGTCTTTGGCCAAAATTAAAAATTTGGGAATTTTTTTTTTGTTAATACTAGGTATTTAGGTAGGTGGCAAATGAATTAATAATCACTGTAGATAACAATAGGTACTTTGAAAAAAAATATTTGAATAATGAATTATATGTAGGTGGTACCCAATTATAACTTTAAATACTTTCAAAAATATAAGTAGGTATAATACTGATACCTAATAAATAGTGCGTAATTTAAAATGTTTACATGAAAAATTAATAATTAACAAAAATTTACTTCTAAAGTATTCGCTTTGTTTTATTATCATACCCACCATGCAGTCATATTAGATTAAGTCTTTTCTGCCTTTTGTCACATCACGTATTAAAAATTGTTTTGTGTTCATTAAATTTTGAGAAAGTTTGATGTTCAAAGGAATCTATAAATTATAAATATAAATAATTAACATTTTATCTTTGATTTTTTTCACTAAAATTGTCATATCTGTTAAAGCTTTGCTTTGTAAAATGTGATAGATACAAAATTTCATAGAAAATACTTTAATGTATACAATTATTTGAGAAACCAGTACTTCAGCAAAACTAATAAGAAATAGTTTTTCTGAAAATGTCCTAGATGAAAGTGGTCATTATTAAAATGTTGAGTTTAAAACTATTTACATTTAGGACCAATAGTTTAGGGGAAACAAGGATTTTGAGAAACAGCTCGATTGGTATCTAATTAGTTTAGAATTAAGGTATGAGCTTTAAGTATATTTTGAAGATATAAATAAACTAAATTTATTTTCAAAATATTGTGCTGATAGTACAAGTAGTTCAAATTGCCTGAAATTTATAAAATTATATTTTGCATAAGTAATTTACCTTTTTATTAAAGTGAATAAATATAAAATAAATAGGTAAAAAAATACCTATCTTTTCTACCTACTTATTGCTATTTTTAAAAACTTAAAATAACTAAATTATATTTATAAAAATTAATTGATTTGTATAAAATATAAATAATAAAGCCAATTTATAATTGTTTTGTAGAGTTAAGGTATATGAATTGTGTGCATTTATTAAGTTTTTGACTATACATTTTGTACGATGAGTCGACGAGACCAGAATCGTAAAAATTTTAAAATGTCAATTTTTTTTTTTACATTGTTGACATGTTAACTGCCATCTACTTTTTTCGTACATTGCCCAGAAGGCCATGTGTACATTTTTGTGTACACGCCATAAATTGCCAAACTTGCTTTCGTGTACATTATTATGTACATTGACGTTTTTGAACTCACCATCTCCGTATACAAAATTCTGACACGGTACTGTTGATTTTAGATAGGAATATGAATCTCGTGGCCCTTTAGACCATTTCTATATTTTTAGTGAACACGTAGCAGTACTTGTTACTATTGTAATCTACTTTTAATTTTGACTAATTTTAAACATCTAAATTGAATGTATTCTCTAATAAATATTAATAAAAATACAATTATGTATATGACTTATTTTACATATTCCACTTTGACATAATATAATTATTAAAAAAAAAAATTTACGTATTACTTATAACATTATTTTTTTTATAAATGATACCTTTTTAATTTTTACAATGTTCAAAAAAAATTTCCTTTATGGATATAAAATAAAAAATAAATTTGCGTTGTTTACTAAATTACCTATGCCTTTTTTGTTTTGTGGGCTATAAAAAAGCATAGATACTGGGAATTTACAAATAATCTAAAAATATACTCAGATAATACTGTAGTAACCTAAAAATAATATTAATGAATATTACTATGTCTGGTCTAGAAGGCCATGTGTACATTATTTTGACACGGTCTACATTTTGAATTTTCTGTGTGGAAATGTCTTTTTAAAATACTATAAAACATTATGCCAAATAACAAAACATTTGTGATAAAAAATTTTCTTTTTAGATTTTGGCAAACATACAAAAAAGTGCCTATGTATGAACGGCAATTTTCCCGTGTACAAAATAATGTACACATGGCAGTTAACGTGTTAAAAATAAACGTTAAATTTTTCTTATACCTAGATACATTTTGAATTCATATATTTTCTTTGCATCAGTTCAAGTGCACTTTCACTCATTTTACCATTGATTTATGAGTATGAAAAAAAAGATATGAAAGTAATCAAAATTTGTAGTTTATTTTTTAAATTGAAATATTAGTTAGATACTTGAAAGCAGGGCATACAAACATTATAGTAACATTATGGTTGTAGCGTTATATATGACAAAAAATGATTGAAATTTGTAAACGTGAATAAAACAGAAAACAGTAAACAAAAATAATTAAATACTACAAAATAAAGCATATCGATTAATAAAATGTATATCTAATATATCATTAAACAAAACGTAATTTATAGAATACTATTAAATAAAAAATAACGTAAAATAAAATAATTTAAAATCCATTTACTTAAAAGTTATAATATTGGTTTAGTAGTAATATTTATTCTACACACTTAGCAATCAATCTTGGTGATCAATCCAAGAATTTATTATGTTCCATATTCGGGCCATACTAGCATTAAATATTATTTTTAATGTTAAACACAAAACTTCTGTGACGTTTAAATTCTGAATAACAATAAATGCAAAAATTTTATAACATTTTATTTTAAATAACAATAAATATAAAATATGTAAATAATGTAAAACAAAATTTTAATTTCAAATATCAGTCCTGCTTAAAAGTAAAAATTGCATAATAAAAAAATAGTAAATAGGAACTCAAGTCAACATTGTACATTTCAAAGTACATTTGTTCTTGAATGAGATGATAATTATGATACACCTATACTCATGTATAATCATAGTTGTTTGTAAAGTATTTAGTATTTACCAATGTTTTTATCTTTAATTTCTAATGGAAACATTTGTGTAAACACTGTTTATTATCAAGTGGTTTATACTGAATTAATAATCATTTTTATAATACTATCTATTGCTCTGTACTGCTATTGCGCATACAATTTAATGATATAGATAATAACTTGATACTTACCTATCATTAGTTATTATTTTGTTGTATCTTGTTTATTTTACTATGGATTAATTATAATAATTATTTGACTATAATGAATAAAAAAAAAAAAAAATTTTGTTCATTTTGGTACCTACCTAAATAGATACAGTTGTATGTATGCCATGAATCACTTTTAATTGACTCTTAGATTAAAAGTGTAAACCAACTAAACAGTTTTTTAATTATGATTTAAGAATAAAATACCTAACTATTCAAATTTAATAACAAATAAACACTATAGATATAAATAATATTTAAAAGCATGTAACAAACTATAAAATCGTACATGTAGGTATTTTTTACAAGCTCTAAACAGAATTTGCCTATTTTATTTATATTAATTTTCTTAATTACATAAAGGGTGGACAATAATTAGTATAATAATAATAATTATATAATATAATATAATATAATATAATATAAATATTATATATTATTATCATATTAATAATGATAATAATAATGTATATTATAAATATAATAATTTATTTTCCACAGTTGTACAATAACAATTTGTTATTGAGTTGTCAGCTCTCCTTTAATTGCATATGTTGGTTATAAGCTTATAATAAAACATATGTATATATTTGTATAAAACAATAATATTAATAGAAATATATTTTTTTTATTTAGGTTGACATTGCTCATTAAGTATTATTCAATGCAAATCATAAACATGTACAAACCAATTCGTCCAAGAAGAAACAGCTTACCAAGCAATGTGCATAGAAGTAAAACAAAAAATTTGCCTAAATCAGATTTCAGTCCAACTAAAAATTCTAAAGTGATTCACGAATCAAAGAAACCCAAATCAAAAACGCCCGTTTGCGTTAAACAGCTAAATTATAATGAATCACTTACAATGAATGTTAGGAAATTTATGGATCATAGTCTGTCAGATGGAGATGAAATTATAGATCATAAAGCAAATTTTCTTAAAGTAGCTAATAACAACCAAATAATAAAAGATAAAAGACCTCAATTGTTATGCTCACAGCCTATTGACACTCCTAATAAATATCTACAAGAAGTGCCATTACATCACACTCCTCCATCTTATGGATCCCCTCAAAAATATGGTCCTTGCAAGAAATTTAAAGAAGATGATATAGAGCAATTGGTTATTGAAAAATATGCCCTGCTCAAACAACTTATGAACATCGATGAACGATGCAGCTCACCTAATGGTGATAATTTTTATGCTGGTGCCAAATTCAATAATTGTCCGTCTCCAGGAGATTTGCCATTGCCACCAATGCAATGGCTTAACTCTTGCCATGCACAAGTAAAATCCATGCGAAAATCACCTCTTATCTTCAACATAACAATCTAAGATATTCTTCAGAATCTAAATTTTGACATGTTTTTTTTTTCATTATTATTATTATTATTATTATTTTATTTTACATTATAACGCTTATTGTGATTTTTGTCACTAGAGTATATTCCCCTCCACTTTACTATATAAATGAAAAATATAATTGTATACATACCTTCCCTCTTACACAAATTCATGATGAAATTGTCTTTTAAATATTTTCAACAATTTAGTTAAATTTTAATCATTATCATGTGTTAATAACTTTTATTTTATCTTATATTATCAGTCTTCTTTTTCTTAACAAACATTTTTAAACTTAAGTATCATAATTATTTAAATGTAAATGTTGTTTTTTAATTATTTAATTTTTTTTTTTTATTGTTTTTGTGACAAAACTCATCATGGACTGATTGTTGCATCAGTATCTAGTCACTTGTTTAGGTGATCTACAAATTAATGCAATACAAATATTAGTACATAGATAGTTATGAAAATTATTATTTTAAACTGCTATAATATAATTGAATTGAATTGCTGATTGGTTGTAATATTTATAAAAATCAAATCTATGTTTAATAAGAAAAATTTTTATACATACCTAGTTGTATTATCAATCATATGTTATGTCAACAAAACCCACCCCACTCAATATTTAAATTAAAAAAAAAATTATCTTAAGAAAAAATCATTCACTTGTTAATGTGATATTTGTGATAATAATAAAATCAGCGATTCAATTTTTATTTTTGTCAGTAATTGGTAAAATTTGTATTTGAATTAAAAGCTATGAAATGCAAAGTAAATATAACTTACATACATATATATCAGCTGAATCAAATGTATGTGGAACTTGTCATCATCCCTTTAAAAGTTACCTTTTTATTTAATATTTATTCATATTTTAATTTAACTATCAATTTTATAAATAATGAACATAAGCATTAGAAAAAAAAAGTTAAAATAAATATTACTTCAAATACACTTTTTACCCTTCTCTGATATTATTTAAGTGCAATTGTGATACGGAACAATATTATTTTTTTTAAGGTTTACTTACCATAATTATATTACACATAGTAAGCCCTTATGTGTGTTGTATCTTTTGAATGTTGTAACTTTTGAAAAGATTAAATTAATGTATAATGTTTAATAGATAGATAGTTAAAAAAAATGTGAATGGATTTCAATTACATGTCAACCTTTCTTAAATGTTAAATAATTATTGTAGTTAAATATCACAGATTATTATTTACTAATTGTTTATTAAAAACTAACTATTCCACCGACTGTATCAAGTAGAATAGATTTAGTTTATATATTTTAGAGGTTAGTATGCATTTCATATCAAAGGTCTTAATACAATCAAAAATGTAAATTGCTATAAGTGATGACTTTAAAAAAAAAGAATGTAAAACGGCAATATGTTTTTTATTGTTGACAGCAAATTTGTTTGTCTAGTACTATGTAATATGTTGTCACTTATGCAATATTAATTTTTGGCATAGATTTTCGCTATAAATAATATTGACATACAAAGTGTGATTGAAAAAATGGGCACAAACCATATCCCATTAAACTCCTTATGTTGCGCATTAGGCATTAATCAGTTAAGGTAGATCGATAATGAATAATTCTTCAATTTAGTTTTAAGGAACACAGTATGTGTCTGTTTTAGTGGCTATCCTATTATTGTTGATATTATACATATAAGGAATGAGGCCATTGGTGTGATATTACTGTGTTATTTTTTTATGATAAATTATTTTATTATTGTTTAAAAATATATATTAAGAATATTAATGTTGAATTGGAATTTTTTTTGTGAGACTGTTACAGTTAAAAAAAATAAGTATTCCAATCCATTATTTGTAAGATGAATCACCAATATTCAAATGTATTTTTATTTACTTAAATTGTTTTACAGATATCTTTAAAATTGTTATTAATGTTAAAACATTTAGTAGTGTTTTCGTTTTCAATTAGTGTAATAAGTCAAATCAATACTAATTTTTTTTTTTATCAATAACTTTAAAAAAAAATGTAAAAACCCAAAAAAAAAAAAGAAAAAACCTAAAAAAAAAAAAAAATATAATGAAATACAGCCATTCCTAAGCTGTTAGTATTCCTTATACGATCTCATTCTTATAACAATACTACTACAAGTACACTAAATATAATTATTTATTCCTTTCTACATAATTTGCCACCATAGTAAAACTAGTATTTTTTCAAAATAATTCAATGTTTCAAAATATCTTCTTTACAGTACAAAAAAAAAAAACTCAAAATAAATAGAATTTTTCTCTTTATTAAATGTAGTACATTTTTACAGTTAATAAAACAGTGAATAACATTCCGCCAGACATTCAATTATAAAACCATAATAATTTATATTATTTAATTTAATTTTTTTCAAGTTGTAAATGGCTATTCATATTTACTTATATATATTTCTCCTTGTATTGTACCGATTGCAATAATATTTTTTCTGTATGAAATAATTAAACTATTAAATTACATACAACACTAAAACTTTTTAAATTAAAACCTTTTTGGATTAATATTCATTGCAATTATATCACAAGATGTAAATTTTTTCATTGAATCTGTTTTCCCATTTGTCAGATTGATTTTAGCAAGTTCTCCATTCTCTTCACCAACATATACTATAAATTCATTTTCTAAACTCCAACATAATCTGGTTATTAGTTTTCGATTAAAAATAATTTTTTGTGGATCCTTCTGTGAATAAATTACATTTAAACAATAAACTCTAAATTAATAATTTATTTTTACCAACTTTATACACATTATATAATAGTATTGTAGAATCAAACTGTGTGATGATAAATGTAGTCAAATTTTTGTGACAAAATTGTATATTTTCAATCATTAATGAATATCCACTGTATGTTTTAACTTTTACAGCTTCTAAAACTTGATCTTCTAAAACGCACAATTTAATAAAATTTATTAAAAATTAATCACCAAAAGTACAAAATAAAAAAATCATAAATTATTTTAACAAGCTCTTGCAGCTTAAAATTTTAGAAAAAAATTATAATAAATTAATTTAATTATATACTTAATATTTTTATACAAATTATTCAAAATTTAAATATGAAATTCATCAGTTTTAAAATAATAGGCACTTAAACTATATTTATATACATTGCAACATTTTCTGTTAAATTAAAAATCATCAATAGCACAGTATATATGTTAAGTTAGTATTAATGTACTAATTTCTATGATTCTATAAAAAAAAAAAAATTGCACGGTACAAGTAATAATCCTCTGTACTTCTTATAGTGGACTAGGCCTATTGGGGAAACCACTTAAAAAAAAACGCATCTGACACACAACCTCATAGGTGGTGTGGAATAGTGTGTAGTTAATTAATAATAACTAATAAGACATACCCTTAATGTTTCTTGTTGTTTCGCACAAGTAACTAGAGATTTTTCCATTTTCCAGAGCTACTAAAAAATGTCTGTTTGAATAATCAAAACACCGAATACCAACTTTTCCTGGAATCCCAACTAAATACCTAAATACATGTAGTTAGATGTTGATTATTCATTATATATATATCAGATCTTAGATCCTTAAAAGAAAATTAATGATAGTTTTTAGAATAATTTAAAAAATATTTTATTATGTGAAGTACCTAACCATTTTTTGTTCAAATATATCTACTTATTTTAGATTCTAAATAGAGTAAGGCATTTATTGGTTTACATTTATGTGTGTTTTTTTTTTTGTGTGTCAATGATTATACAAACTTATTAAAATAATACCATATCTTTTACACAGTATAATTGGCAGTGTTAGTTTATAAATATAATAAATAAATACAAAACTTTAATCAAAGTGTCAAACTTATTTCCCTATATATTAGAAAAAGAAGAATTAGGTATTCAATGTCTCGTTTTTTATTGGCAAACATAAATAATTAAGAAATTGGCATTTTAGTATTTAATTACCTATTTTCATACAACAAACAGTTATAATTTATTAACTTTCTTAGAGTTAATTTCAAATGTAAATAGGAAATAAACAGAAGCATACATTGATGCCCTTAACACTTAATTGTCCAAAGTCCACAACTGTATGTTTATATCACAAAAAAAAATTTATATGTACTGTTAATGTTTATTTATCTAACCATTAAATATTGAATTTTACTGTCCATTTAGTCCTTTTAGGTAGGTTGAGGCATATAATATATTTTATGATTATTCTAAAGAATTTAAATATTATCAAGTGCCTGAAAAGTAAGAAGTTATAATAAGATACAAAAACACACTTATTATGTATACAATTTTATGATCTAGAAATTATAAATATAAATAATCAACATTTTTTTTCACTAAAACTGTCATATGTCCTAAAGTTATGATTTGTAAAATGTTATAGATACAAAATTTAATAGAAAATACTTTTCATTTATGAATTATCTGAGAAATATGAACTTATTTTCTTCTAAGTCTAAATTCATTTAATTCTCAGAAAGCATTTGGTGTAACTAAATATTGTTTTAAATAATAATATAAATTTTATTTATATAATATATGCTACAGTTACAACACATACATATATATTTAATATTTTAATAATAGTAATTAATTTTATTACTGTATAAAATTCAAATAATAACAATTATTAAATTATATTTTAATTATATAACTGAATTACTTATGATTTTTATTTTGAATGATTTAGTATCTATTTTATTTACCTGCATATTCTTTGGGTGAATTTTATTTTGTCACTCATCATAGTTCCTACACAAACATATCCATCCTTTCCAGCAGTTATCAAAACGACCCGAAGATCAGATCTCACAAACCACAATGATTCGGATATAGCCATTGAATGCCATTCGAGAGAAACCATAGACATATTGTCATTTGTGTTGCAAATTACCACTTCACCTAAAAATTATGTTTAGCATCATAAATAAATTGATGTGTAATAAGTACTAAGTATACCTAGTACAATAATCTTTATCGGTGATGATGTCTTAAGACATCCATCATAATTTTTGCAATCTACATAATATTATAACTACATTGGTGTCGTAAGGGATCTACCAAAATATAATTTAAATTAAATACGTACAAATAGTTCATACAAGTTATTAAAGTGAACTTTGTTAAATTTTAATTATTAAAAAAGGCTATTATATAATAATATTGATATTACTATATTAATTAACAACAAAATGTTAGAAAATTATCAATAATTGAACGATGGGTGTATAGATCTTCACCATACTTCTTGTAATCTCCTTTCAACCAAAGAGGAACCTCTTTTGCACATAATATAGTACAATTTTGTTTTATAATACACCATAAAAATTTAATGTGCTGTATATAGCTTCCAGTTCATGGATCTATAAATATGAACTTTATTGTCAGCACAATAAATTGTAGATCATAAAAACTATAGTAGATTGCTTACAGCATTAGTGAATTACATAGAGATTGCTTATAACACTAGTGAATTACATAAAGATTGCTTATAACACCATTTTCTCTTTATCAATGTGTATTAAGCAATTACTAATAAATATTTTGAAACATTATATTGTCACTAAATGTCACCATATTTAATTTGAGAAAATTATATTACACTAATAATTTAAATATTAAATGTATTTTTCATAAACCCTTGAGATGTACCATTGTATAATCCAGCTGTTATTAAATGTTCATTGGTTGGATGTGTAGCTAAACATGTGATACAAGATGTAACTTCCAGTATATTAGATACAGTACTGCCACTATTTTCTAAACTGAATGTCAAATAGAACATACATTATAGTATTTATTATTTATTCGTTATACTACATATTATAAATATTAAATAGTAATTTACTCACTCCAACATAGAGTATATAAACACTGAATTTAAATGGTTGCACCACTGTGTATGACAATGTTCACCAGTTGCTACCATTAATTTATCGCCGCTACAATTCCAACCAAGTGCACTGATATTTTTCTAAGAAATCAATTAAAAACCAATAACTGTAGTACATTGTTAATAATTAATACTACTCTAATATAAATTATAGATCTAATGAAATGTTCAAATTTATAAATATGCTTTTGAATTTAAGTTTAAACTAAATATTGATATTTAAAATAATTGACTTAATATAATATGTAGGTTATAGGATCTGGTACATATCTAGAGCTTAATTATGATAGTCAAGTAGGTATTAATTAAAATTGTTATCTGAGAATAATGTACTAAGGTGTTGTTACTAAAGATAACTTATAATCTTAAATTAATTTCTTTAAACTAATAGCTTAATCAAGATTAATTTTTAAATAATTAATTTTTTACACAGGTCAAATTTAAAATATTTTATATGGGTCACAATATTCAGAACTAAAGAAATGACATGATCATTAAAATACAGTCATTATTTTTTTCACAAAACTATATTTGTGAAACTACAAGTGATTACCATTCCAAATGAAGGGTGTTGTCTTATAGATACTTTAATCAAGTTTTCATCATTTATATCTTTTTGAGTTGTCTCTAAATAATCGACCATTTTTGGCCAGTCATTACATTCAGTTTTTAAAAGCATTAAACCTTTTTCCAAACAACTGTTTAATGCAACAAGATCAACATTTTTAATATCAATGTTTTCAATGGCATCAGTCTGCGTCTAAAACATTCAATAGTAAATAATATGTTATAGGCAAAATTGATAATAAATTGAACCAACATCTACAGTTTTCACATCAATGGTATCACATGATTTGTCTTCAATAAACAATCCATTATATTGACTTGATTTTTCAGTTTTCCTACTTAGGCAAATAATTATAAATAATTAAGATATAAAAATATTAAAATAGATAACATACCCCTTTCTATGTGTCTCAGTATGGTTAAACCCAACTACTTTCACTGGACTATCACTAAACATTATGTTTTTAATATATTAGGTATATTGTCATAATTCCTGATATTTAATAAATAATGTGGTTTATCTAAGTATAATTTAAAATGTAACACTACTACTAATCAATGAAACAGTTGTGAAAGTTGTTACTATGGTGATCAAAATCATCACAATAATTGCTACCTATATGTTATTACCTATTATCTAGTCTCTACTTTAAATAATTGTTTACAAAAAAAACTTCAAATACAATTATGTAATGTAAATATGCAATCTCAAATACTTATTTAAAAAATATGCTTGAAATAAACACTCTCTCGTTAAATAATTTTTCATGAAAAAAAATTAACATAAATTTATACAATATGTATGTATCATGCAGGTATGTTTCTATTTTACAAATTAGTATTTTTGTTATACCTATAAAAGTAGATAGGTAGGTATTTAAAATTTTTTTTTCTAGATATTTAGTTTTTTTACCACAGTTTATCGTTCAGATGTGTTTACTGTTATAGTTATATCAATTTCGACACTTGGGATTTAATTATTTAATTAAATAATACTGTAGTCTGTAATGGAAAAACATCAATTATCCAATTAGATTTATACCTATAGGATGTATTATATATTTATAATAATTGTTGCTAGTTACACCTACCACGATAATAATTTGTTATGATTTTATAGCATAATACTTACTCTGTTGTTCAAATATAGGTAGGTACTAGATTGGTATCTAAAGTGTTACGAGTTTTCAACTTTTCAGTTTTACTAAGCTATCTGATTTACTATAGTATTTTTCCTATTCCGAAATTATATATTTCTATATATAGGTACAATATACCTATTACCAATTTTTTACTATTAACTACAAACAGTTTTATCGTCGAGACTAATTGTTCACAAAGTTTCAATAAAAAAAAACTACAAACAGTTTTAAACAAAACTCTAGTGGCTGTACTTGTTTTAAGATATCCAGAGACCAGAGCACCCTTTTATGAAAGGCTAATAAGTTAATTATAAATAAAGCAATGAGGATGGAGCAAAGAGTGCAAATAAACACTGACCTAGTCAAAATCAACGGGACTGATTTAGACCAACAATTCGTTATTGAGGAGGGAGGATAATGGCATATCTTTACAATTTATTTAATTAAATTTAAGGACAACTCTGGAAGTAATAGAGTAGTTACATCAAAAAATTGTATAGAATATCAGTAGAATACTACTAAAAAATGGTTCATTTGAAATTCCAAAATTTGAGTTTGGGTTGGGTTGCGGCCCTATACCGCAGTGAGAGTACTCACTAATGATTTTTTGTAGTTTATCAGGAGTTTGGATTGCAGCACAAATGATGCAACTTGAGAAAAAACTAGCACAGAGAAAACCATTAGTTTGAACTATAAATTTAGAGGTGAAGTGCGGTCGTTTCGTTTGTACCCCCAATTATTAACCCTTATAACTCCTGAAGGGTTGCAGCACAAACGATAGTACTAATAACTTAAGAACTATACCTTATTTTATATTATTATTATTGATAAATGTTATATTAATATTTATTATTTTTATATTTATGATTTTTTATAATTTTTTTTAAACTTTTAAAATTAATATTCAAAACATAAATTATAATGCTGCCTATTATCATAGTATTATATAAATATAATATGGTACCAATCACATTACCTTATTATAATAATATTATTGTACAATACCTACAATTAATTTATCATTATTTGTATTTATATAATATTAAAAAAAAAACATTGTAGGTGAATCCAAACTCCAAAGTGACCTTGGTCAGGATAGAACTATTCTGGCTGTAGTCATAACTAACTAAGAAACGAAATTTTTACCACATAAAAAGAACTTTGGCTGTGTAATACCGTTTTTATTTTTTCGAAATCAGAATAACAAAGAGTTATTCAAGGTTCAAAATAATAGATTTTGAAACAATAAGAACTTTTTTCGTAAATGCGATATCAAAAAAAATAAAAACGATATTGCACAGCCAAAATTCTTTTTATGTGGTAAAAATTTCGTGTCTTAGTTATGACTACAGCCAGAGTAGTTCTATCCTGCGCAAAACAGTTTTTGCTATGTTGTATACAGTGTCGCAACTACAGAATAAAGGGCCTGTATGTAATAATTATAGGGCTCCTTCCTAGGTTAATTTTTTTGCAAGTCTCACATATATAAATGCCAACATTTTTAGGTTTTCAAACACGTTTTACTTCTGTTTGTATATATATATATATATATATATATATATATTTAAAAATAAGCAATAATATTTTTAGAATCAATTTTCATAATGTCAACAAAAAATAATAATTGTCATACCTATCAAATGAGGAGATTATAAAATATAAGACTTACAACTAATCAATTAATGAATGAACATTGGACTTACATAAACATTCCTAAATATTTATAACATTATATATAAATGTTTTTTATCTGTGGACTACAGATAAATTTAATATTATATACATTAAATTTCAAAATTAACATTCAGTGTTTTTACGATGTAAGAAAAGGTTAGATAAATTTACAAATAGAAAAATAAAATAGATTCTCACATCGTTACTACTTGATAACTTAGCAACGAATCTGGTTGCAGTAAAATGTAGAACGTAAATGCCATAGACCACCGAATTTATTAATTTATTTAACATTAAACACTAAACAGTTGACTGATGATGCTAGGAACGTCATTACGTCAATATTATACTATATATAATAATCAAAAAGTATAAATCATTAAAATATATATTATTTAGGTACATATCAACACCAGCGACCATTCATTAAGGTATTAAACATTTATAAAAATAGGCCTTTAAAGCTCAAATAGTAAACAAAACTAAACAGTGGTCGTTGTATCAGTGGTGCTTCAATATTATTCTAGGTACGTATATATAAGGTATCGATCTGGCCCGCATTGCTACACGGCGACTGCCGAGGGCCTATTGCCAAAATATGGAAAACGTATAATTAAATCATTTAAAGTGGGATTTTTAAAATTTTTTGAATAAATTACGTTTGGTGTATTCAACACATTATGTATACTTATAATTCAAAAGCGTTCTTATGTACTTCGTGCACACAAGTTAAGTGTGAACGAGTATTTTAAAAACTAAACTTTGATGTCCTGTAAGCCATCAATATATATATATATATAGATAATTTATTTTGTAGTTTGTTGAAGAAGCCAGCATTCAACTTATAAACAAAGATGAAATTAATATATGCTAGGATCTCTACTTTTCAGCAATAAATTAAAAAAAAATTATTATTTTTATAATAATTTATAATTTATTTTATTTATGTTATTTATGTTTATTACATTTTTTTCATATTTTATGTGTATAATTTGGAAAAAAATATGTAAAATTTGTTGGTTATAAATTTTATTTTTTAAATAATTACAATTACAAATAGTTTTAAAGTAAAGTTTGTAGTGTTTGATCAAAGCTGGGTTCGTGGGCCCCTCAAATGTATGTAAGCCTCGGGACCCGTGTGCATGGCACGCTCTGCACATCCAGTTTTTGCGGCACTGGTTGTATATTTGTAAGATGGAGACAATAAATGAGGGTTTAGCGTAGGGTGACCATATTAAGAAAATAAAAAAAACGGGACATCTGAAACGTCTACCCCCCCCCACCCCAAAGAAAAATTCTTCCATACACATTAATAACACATATGCACACAACTGTAAAGAGTAAAAATACAAATCTAAGTCATATCACAAACAATTATTTTCTTATTACTTTATCGTTTTTGAGTAAAAATGACGTTAATTTATTAGCACTGCTAGAACTAGACACGGCCAATACATGTTTGCGTTTTTGTAAGTGCTGTTGTATATCTGATATCCCATCATGTTCTATTGAGAATACAGATTTGCACTCGGTACACAGAACTTTCCCTATTTCATCAGCATCTCTTAAATTAGGAAACTGCGTTTTTAATTTTAGATTAAAACTACATCGTCTTTTGGGCATCTTAGGTATTATTTTTAAAAATTAGAAAAAATATCGATAAGGTACGCACTACGCGTCAATTTTAAAATACAAAATGAGTTTACGGAAAGAAATTCACTGACCGAATGTCAACAGCGAACAGTGTCAACTAATAACTATTAGCGATAAACACGTAATGCCTATAAAAGACGGAAGAACGCGGACAATGTAAAAACGATAACGAACATAATAGAATTAGAATTAGAATAGAATAATAATAATAATAATAATAATAATTGAATCAATATAATTGTAATATTCATAAGACTACAGGCTTGTCGATACCGTAATACGGGTATTCGTAATAATTAAAAAACAAAAATAGCGGATGACCGTCGGCGTACATATACTTTTATATTAAGGAATAATAATAATAATTGTGTAGCGTGTGCGTAGTTTGGTCGGTCGGTGCGATAAGACGACGACAACCAAAACAGTCGCGCAGCTGAACATGGTGTCTGTTATTTATAAATTTGGTTTCTAATTTTAAACATATATACGAGTAAAACTGTTTTATATTAATTGTTTCATAAATCGATATTTTTTTCACAAACAT
>JACXSJ010003688.1:0-20453 GCA_014851325.1 Pentalonia nigronervosa | reverse complement strand
AGAAAATCGTTCCCGGAGAAAACGGGAAAATATCCAATGTCTAATTTCAAATGCTCATAAAAAACTACTTTGATCTACTTAAATTTTTTGTTTTTAGAAAGGTAGAAAAACTTATAGAGAATCTTATGTTGAATTTTCAAATCTTAAATTTAAATAGAACAGTTTACATTTTTATTTTCCTAATAAAAAAAAAAAAAAAACTGCAATATTTATATTTTGTAGTTGAAAACATATTTTATAATATACAATTGCAATATTAAAGTTGATCTTTAATGTGATAATTAAAATAATAATTTGTTTCAATTCGTTACAATACGCATGAATTTATTGCAGATTATCTACCTATATAAATATAACATAATTTCAGAAAAAAATAACTATAATATTAATCAACGCGGACGAAATAAAATCTAAAATAATATATAGTTAAATTATGTAACAATCATTAACAAATAATATTCATTAGATGTATGTTTCCAATAAAAAGAGGAAAACAAAATTATAACACTCATATTATTATAGGTTAGGTTTAAAGAATGATGAAGTCTGATTTCAATTTTTCTGTTTTTTGCTTTTATTCGGACTAGTAATATTTTTAATACACTCGAAATTAGTAAGTAAGATAAATTTGATATAATTAACGAATTAAATAAACCGATTCTCAACGAAATATTTAAAATAATTCTGAATATCGTTTCAAAAAAAAAAAAAACATTAACTTATTAAAGTAGATATTAAAAAAAAATAAAGATCTAATCTTGGACAAGTATTACATATTATATCAAAGTTTTAAATCTTCTTAAATATTCAAATTAAGACAAACCGTATAAAAACGTACTTTTTGTATTGAATGTTTCGGAATAATGGACGTTTGATCACATATAAGTATAATATATATTATATAGGTATATGTTATTGAAAATAATTGTTATCAATAGTCTTATAGAATAACATTAAGTTGGGTAAGCTTAAATCTGAACTGATGTAATTCAGGACTGTATCGAATCGGATTGGACATAGACATATGTGTATAAAATGTTATTGATGTAATAATAATATAGGATAAAATAATCCCAACGCGATCATTACTCGTTTTAATAGATCACTGTTAAGAACTGTTCTGAAGATAGATATGTAGGTATAGGTACTCACTAACTTCGTTTTTAAATAAAAAAAAACAAAAAAAAAAAATATGCATACGCATCGTATTGTTAATTCGCGTACGTATAATACAATATACAATGTACATATTGTGTGTGTGTGTGTATTTAATACACGCTATATACTTTGTTCGAGATTGATTTTAAAGCACTGTGTTTAAGCCGATCATCGGTGTTAAATCGTAATTATGGTTTCCTGAACTCAGAAAACATAGACGATGTTGTATATATTTATTCAGGAAAACTGGCATGAAGACACGTGAAAATCGCGGCAGAAGAGAGAAAGAAAATGGCAGGACTGTTGTCGGGTGATGATGAAGGGGAAGGCGCAGAGAGGTTAGCGGCATCTTGAAATTATGCGATGAGATGGGTTCTTATTAAAACGTATACACCGCGGTAGGATGGAACGGAGAGGGACCGGTTAAAGCGGCTACAAAGAGCTTAACTGTGGCCCGTTTACAGCAATGAGGAACGAGATGATGGGGGGAGAGATATATCGGGAGAACGAGAGACGAGAAGAGAGAGAGAGAGAGAGAGAGAGAGAGAGAGAGAGAGAGAGAGAGAGAGAGAGAGAGAAAGAGAGAGAGTGAGAAAGATAAAGCAGGGAGGTCGCTAAGTACTCTGATCCTACCGATTCCGTTGATCCCGAACACACACATGCTACGGCCCGAGCCTGCGTGGTGCCGATATATAAATGTAAACCAAATTTTGCGGCGAGCATTACCTCTCCTGTTAGACATATTATAGTGCGCTACGAGAGCCCGTGGTGCTATAAGGATTAAAAATACGAGAAAAATATACCGATATACTGTACGGGAGGTGAGGGGAGAGAAAAAATTTGCGATCCCACGATGAAAAGAGATGAGTTGTAGTCGAAGGGATTAGCGTGCGCCCACGTGTGTGTGTGTGTGTGTGAACAGCCTCTAAGGATTATTGTCCATTCATATAGAGAGACGCTACAATATACGCGATGCGTTTTATATAGCGCGTAGGTAGGACGATTGGCGTGCGGGACGCTGTGGAGAAGTTCTGGTCGGGGTGAGAAAGGGGTGTAGGGTCTCTAATAATTCTCTACGCCCCACGGCCCCGGAGGTTTAACACGTTCTCGCAAAACGTCTGTTGCAGGCAGAGAGGGTGGCGCACGAAAAAGGTAGCATTGTTAAAACAATTTCTCGTGTCCCGCCACCACCACCCAGATCATAACCTAACCTAACCGTCCTCCGGCTCGTGGGTATTGTGTTTGTAAGTTGCATAAGGTCATGCCACGTTAAATTCCCTGGTACGAGGATTAAGAATCGTGGCGGGGGAGGGGGTAAAAAAATAATCACTCGAAACCCTTTCACTTTAAATCCAGAGCAAGTCGTGCGCGGGGCGTGATACGAATAAGTTAATGCAGCACGCCAAATATGAATGTCATAGTCATACAATAGTATGCAATAGTACCATTGCCGTAAACGGGAATTTCATATGAAAGATAGCGAGAAGGGGAAGGGGGAAATCGTTGTAAAAAAATCTAACATACACATAACATCTCACATACACTCCATATGTGAGAAAGGAGGGAAGAGAAGTTGAACCTCTTACCACCCTCATCGTGTCTCCGGCCCTAAATAGTATACTACTCGTATTATATTAAACGTATATACCCTATTTACTTATTGATGAGTTGTAATAATAATATTATATAGTAAAATAATTACACACTGCTATAAAAATTGCAATGCTTTTTGTCTCAAGTATAATAAAAAAAATTAAATTCATTAAAAAAATAAAAGTTTTCTAATAGTTTCTCTATGTAATTATATTTTATTCTAACAATAATATACTGTTGCGCATTGATAGTGGGCTGCGTTAGTAGCTATATTATAATATTATATTGTTATTATTAATATACACACACACACACACACACACGCACACACACACACACACACACACACACACACACACACACACACACACACACACACACACACACATATATATATATACTCTAGTGTTTAGTAAGACAGGTTTTGGGTGTCGATTTTCCGCCGCGGATGTTCAGCAAGCGTGACGCCGGCCTAAGGCTCGTATCGACGGTGGATCTAAATACTATAATGGTACGACGGGAGTTATGTAACGAATCACGACCTGCATTAAGTTACGATTAATAAAAGAGCGGTACTATCCAAACTGTTTTACAACAGATTTCTCACTAAACTCTGCTTTCTTACCTTTTCCGCCCCTATTTTCCAACCCTACTACTGCAGATTATCTAGATTAAAATGGAATTGATACAAAGATCTCGTGTAAACAGAGATAAATCTGAATTCGATTTTACAATTAATTAATATCACTGCGCTAAATTATCCCTGCAGGTAGTTCTTTCGTCCGGTTTTATCATAATATTTTAATGCTGCAATATTCATAATATCAAATTCTCAAAACAATTATTTTGTAACTTTTAAGAGGTAAAACATCGAAAAAAAATACCATCTTTACAATAATTTATTACTATTAAGTACCAATCTAGTAAAGAGTAGTGAAAAATGAATATTATAATATTATATAATGTGCACATTCAGTTGAAACCCTGTAGGGCACAAGGATTCAAAACCATATATATATATATTATTATTATTATTAAATTATACAAATCAGTTGTTATTTGACAAACATAATCGTTTCTATGAGTTGGATATTAATAATAAGAAATACAATGTAATCACTCGAAAATATATATACTTATTAATAAATACCGGTTAACCGTGCGAAATGTGATAATCTCAAATGTTAATATCGTAATTTATTGTAATTTCAATCCGTTTTTATTGCATTATGATATTGTACTCAGTCGGGTTTAATCGAGCTTAGCTTCGGAATGGCCAGTGTGGAATTCATAATAAGTATAACACTTTAATATCGAATTACATTCCGGAATGAACACACTGAAAACCCCCATTTCCCATCAACATTTTTGCATAATATTAGAAAAATTAAATTATAAATATAATAGTAGTATTAAGTACGAAATGAAAAACAATGAATAATATGTTTTGTTGTATAATATATACATATACACATATATGTATTAATCGTCGTTTTCGATATGGCACGTATTTACACATGACGCCGACTCCACCACGGCCTGGGCACGTTTGTTTAAATATTTTTTATTATATATCGTTTCCTAATAATATATTTGACGAGAATCTTCACACACACACACACACACGTAGGCTTTTTAATTTTATTTATACTATATTATTATATTTTGTGTTGAAAAAATCACTTATCATAAATTCGATTTGCTAAGCGATTGTGACATACGAATAATATAATATTATTATACTATACAGCAGTAGTTGTGGCGGTAGCGGCGGCGGCGGGAGCGTTTAAGCTGGCTAATAGAATAGAATATTATTAAATATGTTTTCAAATTTGCACAAAAGTTACATGATTACAGTTAATTTATAATTTATGGTAAGCAATACTTACGAGGTACGTTTAGATATTTAAAATTGTAGAAAGTCTATATGATGTTTTTCCCGAACATGTAAATTTAATACGTATATTTATCATGTCAATAGTTTAGTTTATTTTAGGATTTTATTAAAATTTATTAAATTAATTTGGTTGATTTTAATTTAAGCGTTTGTTAACGTATATTTTCTTATGGTTAGATCTCTTTTGAAAACCATTGACGATAATAATATTGTCTTGTCTTAAACTATTAAAATTCAAAAGCCTACTTAAGAATTACATGACTGAGGTAACTAAATATTTACCGTTCGTGTTTTATATGCAAAACTGTAGAAGATTATACTAAAAACTGTAGTAAACAGTTTGTCTGAGAATTTTTAATTTTATAAAAACTACTTAACCAAACATCTATATATATATATAATCGTTGATTGGTTATTTACACATTTTTTTACTTATACGTTTAATTGCGACATATTATTTTAACTGTTGAGCAATATTAGCTCACCTCAATATCCTTAGAGTAGCTTATCGACATTGTAATTAACATTATAAATAGCTTTTATCAATCATTTTGATGTATTCCATTTCAATGGTTAAATTCGTAAAAATCAATACGAAGAACAATTAATTATAACTAAATATACATATTACTTACCTAGGTACATCTTATTTCTCGATTATGAACTTGTAAATTAAATTTAAGTAATCAACATATTCATAAATTTATTACACCTCAACTAAAAAAAAATCGAGTGTTATAATAAATTTTTTGTATATTTAACTACTGATGAGATACCTTAATTGCGTTGCCGAATATTACCGCGTGTTTTGTCTGCACATAATATTATAATATGATGTAGGTACTTGCGGAAAATTATACGAACATTTTCCAATTGAAAAAAAACGAAAGCGATATCGATTAGGCACGTGGAATTCGTCGTATACCGATTTGATTTGGCACTATAGTATAATATTTGGAAAACAAAAAAAAATAATACTATTATATTTTCCATACATTGTCATTGTCCGTGTGGCGATTTATATAATATTAAATGTTTTTATACTCTTCGAGACATTTTTTGGTCTGACTATGAGGAAGACGCTTTTTACCCGCAGGCGACGACAACCGCGATACCATTATTACCCATATCAGCGTTTTTCGCGACCTATTAAGTTGTGCGGACCACCAAATTTGTAAAAACAAAACCCTGAAGCCCACTTACTTTTAATAAACAGGTAAAACATATAAACACACACACAAATAGACTGCAAGTCGATCGATCGAATATTATTTAGCCTTGCCAAAAATATAGACGTTTATAAAATCATATAGAAATCTCAATTTTGATGGCAATCGCCATAAATTAAAATTGGCTATTAGACCTGCACCGTCCGAGACCCAGTACCCACGTTTCCCGAGGCTCGCCACGACAGGACCTGCGGCCCACCGTCTATTAGTGACCTCCGAATCCTTTATATCATTAAATCAATAATTTTATTTAATACGGCCGTCGTCGGGATAATATTGATATTACGATCGCCGTTGTCTGCGGCACACCTTCTCTCACGGGCCCGACGGCAGCGAATAAGACGGAAGAAAACACGAAAACGAAATGTGCCGCGGCCGCCGCCGAAAAATTCCATCGCCGATGACACGCGCAGTTCCGCAATGCGACTCGTTGGAATGACGGCGATTTCCCGCCGCCGCCGCGGCTGTCCTTAATTCGGCGTCGGCGTTTTCCCAACGGCGGCGTCTTCGTGTATATACACCGGACATTTTCACGGTCACGAGACGCAGGAACGCCAAGGTGAGCGATTCGGCGTCGACCTTCCTATATTATTATTGGCCGTACCTGCCCGCGCGTAAGTACACAGATATATCGTAATAATAACAATATAATAATAATAATAATATAATGCGTGTACTGCACGCGCATTCCTGGCCATCGCGTTCCGGATGGCCTGGAAAAGCGACTAATAATTTACGCATTTACCCGCGACACACTGCCGCAGAATACACGAATTAACGCATTATTATTATTATAACACTATTTTTACGGATCGCATGCATAGGGCGGCGGAGTTGAGTGGGTGCGGACGGGCGGCGGGAAGCGGGTGCCCTCGCGCATTCCTGGAAAATTGAAATAAACGCGTTTTTTGCCGTCGATACAAATTCCGAATTATCCTCAGTCCACGGCAACGGCGTTCCGATCTAATAGCCGTCTCGATGGCGAGTATTGTTCGACGAGATATCCCAGCAAAGCGGTCCTCTATTAAACACTCGTCATAGGTAATAACATTATATAATATATAGGATGATTTATACAACGAAAAATACAATCATTATATCGAAAACTGTTGTCTTTTTTCAAAACATTTTTTTTTTACATAGTTTTTCAAGTCATTTCAAAACAACATTTTTTGAAGAAATTATTTTTTTATTACTTTTTGTCCTTATAATATTTTAAGCTTTTACAAAGCAGAATAATTTTCCTATTATTTTGATACATAAAAATCAAATTTTGGACGAATAGTGTATGAGTTATAAATATATAGATGAGCGGAATGGAATGGTACGCGGTTACTGCGCCAAAAATGTTGGTCCATTACTCATCTAAACTATAACTATAAGTTATAAATCATAAATTAATCGTTTAAAATTCGATTCTTATGTATTGAAACACAAATACTAAGAATATGCAATATTATGATTTGTAATATGAAATCAAAATCTGCCGTCATTCAAAAAAGTGAAAATTAAAAAATTATAAGGATTAAATATATATATATATATATATAAGGTTGTTTTGTAACGACTTGTAACCGTGAAAAAATCAATACTTTTTGATATAATGATAAGAGCTTTACGTTAAACGTATCACCATCATGCATATATCAATACATACGACGCGTCTCGGGGAGACCCGCACGAGTCGGTTTACACGCCAAAGAATAGGTTTTTATTCACAATGATTTTGTTAAAATATACGCGGCCGGCAGCAGTATTATGTATAACATACCATATTATACGATTTAGTTTAATTTCACTTTTTTTCTGCACTCGAACCAAAACACGCGTACGACGGCGGTGATTAGCGTTCCTTCTTACGTACCTCTCTATACCTATTATTACTATTATCGTTTTAATTGTTCCGAATGCTATAACAATATAATTATATTATAATATCGCCTGCTGATGTTACGTCGCCCCCGCCGCCGCGGTATAATTCGTTTCCGGTGAGGTATATACCCGCTCGCCGATAATCAACCTCCACTAACCGCGCGCGTGCTTTATACGTACGTGTTGAAATGGAAAATACGAAGAAAATCGGTTTTAATTGAAGTTTTTTGCCATCTTCTTTCTCTCCCGTATAGTCGTCCCCACTGAGGAACACACAAATGTCTACCGCTGCAACGAGATGATAATGAAAAACACAATACTGCGCTATAAACACCGAGAAATCATTTAATCGCCCGATTTTTTTTTTTTTTACTTTTTTGTATATCGGTATTGTCGTACTCGTGAACACCTAACCGAGTGCACGTTTTTATATTACATCCGTTATAATTTTTTTTTTTCACTTATAATTCAAGTGAAATATTGTGTTAATGTTGTGCAGATTTTTTAATAATTGAAAACCGTTTTTATATACATCTCGCTTAAACTATATAATATCAACAATACCGCGGTGACATGCGTAATCAGATTTCGTTAAAGTAAATCGATTTTGAATTATTTTAATAAAACTCCGTGGTAAATCAAAAGTATTAAAAATGATTAATGAATTTATTTTAATTTTCGGCAAACGTCTTAACATCGAATGATTTTAATAACATAATGAAAAATGCAATTTTGAATTTAATTGTACACGGTATTTTACACTTCAGCAGTTTCAAGTTTCTGTCAAAAGATTTTCCTCACTAATAAGTAATGGAATCCTATAATTGAACATTTTTTTATTCAATTTTTTTGTTTCGACACGAGTAATAAAAATGAACCAAAATAGATGTACTTTTGAGTGTTTCAACTAACAATCAAACGCGATTTTTTTAAATAGATAATATTAAAATGATGGCATAATTATGTGTGATTTTCAGGAAAAAAAAGAAAATAGAAGAAGTATATAGGTACTGACAAAGTGTCGTCAGATAGTGCACCTATAGATATATAACTAAGTCTAGATACGTGACACATTGTCCTTATTTTTATTTTTTGCGATGCAATTCAATTTTGAAAATATCAACTTATAGAGTTGCCTAATTTTTACATTTCTATGACACTTAAAACGTCATTATTAATTATTATTGCCATAATTTCCCTATTGTATTACATCTGTAAGATGTTTCAAGTACATTTTTATTATAATTTTTCTTAAAAATTCTCTAAAATTGGCAATAGAAAGATCCTTTCAAAAAGTGGACGCATAATTTCAATGACGTCTTCTTAGGAAAAAAAAACTTTATAGAAAACGAAAAATGTTGACATCTGTTCTAGCCTTCTAGGGTAATACTATTTATTTTATATCGTGGAATTATTTCTCAATGCAAATCATTTGCATACAAATATTTTGGTCATCGGAGAACATAATATGTCAATTGGTCAACTGAACGAATTATTTTTTTCTTGATAAGGGTCACTGAACATCAAAGTTGACATCACGTGCGGTCTTAGAAGATATCATCTAAGATCATATAGTTTATAGTATTATCGTTACATGAATTGGATTTAACCGTGACGAAAATTCAAATATAAATCTAAGCGTCACGTACTGCCACCGCAGTTAGAGCAGTTGATATAGTCATTACCAGCTGCGGTGATTTTGCACGCGGAGGTACTCTGAAACTCACGTGCTTGTTCGATTGCTGCTTATAAAAATAAATGACGTGTATAATTCAAGTCGATTATTATGATTTTCGTGTCGTATTCAACACAATATATTAATATGACACCCGACAAACAATTGCTGGATGGGGGAGGGACAGGTCGTGTGTCTAGGGCGTAGATCCACGGGAGGGGCGAGGCTAAAGAGCTTTATTTTCCTTCGTTTTGGAAATCTTTTAAAAGTAATCAATAGTTTCGCAGACGTCTTGAAATCCAAATATTTAAAATAAAAACAAAAATGTTAATATTGTTATCAAATCTCTGATCTATAATCTTATATTTTATAATTGCATTTTTTCTGAAAAAAATTCAGCTCCCCCAGCCACAATTTTAGATTTTTAGATCCGCATCTACCTTTATACGATAATATCATCTTCGTCGGCAAAGGACCCATGTACTGTGCTGCAATATGACGAAGAAACTATTATAGGCGTAGCCGCCGTCAAGTCTGCTGCAGCCGTTGTTGCAGGCTCCGAGCGTCCGATAAGGCTCGTCGCAAGCCAACACACCTAAACGCGCACGCACACGAATATAATATATTATAATATCGTGTCCAGAGCTATTAAACGCAGCGTATACACTGCGGCAAACAGTTCATTAAGGATCCTTCCACCCTCCCCTCACCACACACACACACACACACACACAACCATCATCTCACACCCAGCCGAACGTACATATTACAGTATAGAAATCACCTCAGCTACCTACCTATCTACCCATATATATATATATATATATAGATAGCCCGTTTGTCCGGCAAAATCCCATTTAATCCAAGCACCGGTCGGCGGCCTCTGCTAAATCCGAGTGAGACTATTGAAATGAAAACGGAACTGACAACTCGCACACACACACACACACACACACGCATGTCATCCGCAAGCATCCGCCGCCTCCCCGGGTGCCGATCGGATCTGATCTTATACACCGCGAGATTGCCGCCGCACCGAGAGTGGGCCGCTCGACCCTCTCTCGCCATTGCCGCCGCCGTTGCAAAGGCCGACTTAGTTTATTTATTTTTACCCCCACCCCGCCTCCGCGCCGTCACCGGTAATTCGGTGTACACACGCACGACGCTCGTGTATTATATATATATATATATATATATGTATGTATATATATGTATGTATATGCGAGCGCATAACCTCGCATGCGCACCGCACGATGGTCTTTTCCCTTCTCTCTAAAAGGTTTTCACGAAGGCGATTATTACGTATGCAACAGTATTTGTATTGTATAATCTCGTTAGCAGAGGTTTGGGTATAAATAGGCTCCGCGTCCCGGTGAAATCCTTTTACTCAGATCGGCTCTTTGCCGAGTACGGTCTATATGTGTGTGTGTGTGAGTGTAACGGGAATCGCGAGCGCTGTATACATATATGCGTGTGTATATGTAATCGCGCGGGGAGAGAGGCGCGCAGACACGCCGCCGCCGCGTGTCTTTCGCGGTATACGTACACACGGCGACGTTTCTACGGTTTTATATTCGGTTAATGTTGCTCCTGCGTCTGTTTTTGTTTTCTGGAAATCCATAATCCTTTGATGACACTCCATTTGCATGTAACCGCAGCGAACGGCTGAGCTTTGCCCCGTGCCTAAACGGATTTCGGTAATATTTTATTTTAGTTTTTTTTCCTTCTCTCTCTCTCTCTCTCTCTCTCTTTCTCTTTTGCCGTCCTTTTTCTTCGATTTGCAACTCACCCCTCCCATGGCGCGTCGTCTTTCGCTCTCAATCAAAACCTTTCAACGTCACCCGCCCGCCACGCGTTTTTCTTCGCCACTCGATCTACACATGATGCACCACACAATAATAGTGATACCCATAATATATATTATGTCCAAAATAAAGAAAAAGGTCCTTCTAGAATACAACTACCGCAGTCCTTAGAATTGGCACCTTAAAAAATATATGCGGACGACCGTTGCACGACAATTATAGGGATTACCTGAATAACACATCATTTGAAATCTTAGTTGTTTTTCATTAGACGATCAAACGAAACTGCAGGTGGTTAGTGATTCGAACCGGAATCCGGGAAATTTATATTTACCTTTGAACTGCATCGCCCATATAGTGAACAGTAACGGTAACACGCATAACCCATGCATTCGCTCAAATATTATATCAACACAGCACGATCAATAAAATGTATTAAATGTTTTGTGGTATAGCTGCAGGTTAAGTTCTACTTCAGAAGTTTGAACATTTAACAAAACTGCAGTTAGTTTGATCTCTTTGTAGACTACATTTTTTTGACAAAATAATGGTATGTAGGTGCGCATTGGTATTTTTTTCGAATTTGTCATAATAAAACAAAACTATATATTGTAGGTACTAGGTACCTTAATTTTAAATTAAAACAAAACTGCTGCTAGTGCTATTTATCTAGTTTATATTGACATTACGCATTATAAAACAATGTCTTAAAACTCAAATATTTTAAAATACACACCAAATTAAAAATTTAAAAATTTTACCACAAATACATTTTTAAGAAACTTTTAAAAATAAATACAATTATTTTGCAATAATATTTTATAACATTCTCGCAAAATGTTGAATAATGGTATATAAATATTTTATACTTAGTTATATAAATATAGATTTAAACGAACCATATTCAAATCACAAGAGCCGAAAAAAATTGCAACTCGTAAGACTTACTATTTCAAGCTAAATGATCTTTTTCACGAACGTATACTATAAACAAATTTCATATATTTGTTAAAAAGTAAAAATATTTTCAAAATTTCTGTTTTCCTAAAAATCAAATTGTTATATTTAAAATAGATAAAGTATCTATTTATGTATCTTATTTTATTATTAATTTTTTAATAACACCAACAAATACGTATACTATTATATTTTTTTAGTAAAATGAACAAAACATACTATATTTTCAATTTATTGCAATACACCATTAAAATATATTACGTTTACCTATAAATGGGTGCGTTACATAAAAAACTTTATTATATTTCTCGTGAACGAGTGGATATTAAGTCAAGTGTAATAATATCATCATAATATTATTTTTGATTGTCGTATATAATACGAAGTTGCAATATTTAATCACATATTCTGATGTAATATAATACCTATGTAATATAACCGTTCATTATTTCTCGAAATACCTATACAAGAATACGTCATGTAAAGAGCAAACTTTAAAAAAAAAAAAATACGATTGTAATCACTGATTGGCCGCCATTATATAATACGTATGCAATAGAAAAACGTATTTCGTACAATATAATACATTGGGATACTTATTTTTTCTTCGAATGCCGTCGTGGTCTTTGAATGTTCTATATATGTATGTTTGTTATGAAACGTCGTCTGCCAGATAGAAATCAATTTCGTAAATACCGATTTCGCGCATATCCTTTATTTCCTTCCCGTTGTCTTTGCAAAACAATATGTGGGGGTTAGCGTTTGTCAAACGAGCTATAGGTCTTATATAATGTGGGACGATGGTGTGGCAGTAAGGGAGAAATTTCTAGAAACGTAAAGGAGGTGGCTGTGGCGGGGTGGGGAGCCAAGTCAAAGGGATAATATTCTCCCGTGGGGAAACGTTCGGCGGGCCCGTAAGACCTCTCTTCTCGGGGGTAGGATGAGCTTAATCCCTTCGGTCAGCAAGACCACATCTATTTAAGCTACACCAAGGCACGGCTTTCAGGCTTTCCCCAAGCATTTAGCTTTATCCGGCTTTCGGGGCTTTTAATATCGTCCGTCCTTTTGTTCGAGTCGAGTAATACTTTTCCGTGTACACGGACGATTCTCTAGTTTTTATGACGGTTGGTTAAACATATTAATATATATATATATATATATATATATATGAGTGACAGGTACACGGTATTGTGTATATATATTCATAGTATACGAATTCAGTACATTTTAATTTCACGTGCTTTTGTGCAATTAAAAAAAAATCTTTATGCCTATATGATCTATATGAATATACATAAATATATATATATATATATACGATTAATCTTTTAGAATTTTTTTCTCACAATATTATGTTTTCATCGTATTTTGAATACACAAAAATCGTTTCTTTACATATTGTGATGCATAATAATATTACAATATTTTATTGATTCGCTTACACCTACGATTTTACTCACCATTTCACAATATGGATCAAAACTAAAACAACGACCATCGCCATAGTTCGGGATAAACCGATAGTTAATCATTTGTTCTCCATAACAATATTTCCTATATATAATATAATTGTATAATATAAGGTGTTTTGAATCTAGTATGTGGTTACTCATGTTACTTAAATTAACTATTTTAATATACGTAGATGTACTCACAAATAATTACCTTGAAACATAATTTTACTTATAATATATTTTATATTATACTTTCTATACCTCTATGATACCTATTTAATATGGTCGTATGAGAATATAAAACGTTTTGACTTTGATTCAGCGCGTTCTGCAATAGAGATAACACCGCAATGAATGTGTTGAAATTAAAATCGACAATATGGTGTTTTTTTGCAATCGTGTCTTATAATCAAACAACAATAAATTATAAAATAATGTGTCACACAGATATAATTTTCGGAAGTATTTTTTAGCGTAAAATTGTTGTGAACAATCTGACGTCTGTATGAAAATAACTCACGTATTCATTCGTTGCCAAAACAGAAGCCACAGCCTGAGTGTCCCAGCAGGAATTATTGAAAAGAATATGCGATTGCGAAAAAAAATTTCATGGGATTTGGATAAAACCCAATTTATCATCAAAACGATTTATTTTTGAAATTAAGAATATCATACAAATCACTTTATGCATGAAATTGTGCTCAGCCGTCAATTTAATCTATGTTTATTTCAAGTAGAACAAGAAACCGGGTCAATTTTAACGTTTTTTTGTTTTTGTCAAAAATGTAGAATTTATTTCACATTAAATGTTGGATGAGTAATAATAATACTTATTTCGGGTTCATATTGACGTTAATTGACCGTCTTCGAATTTTTTATAATTATTAGGTTCATAAAACTCTTAAATCTTCATCATCGATACATATAATTATTGAGACTTGCGTATCATAAGGTTACATGATATTTGTTATAATTACTCGTTACTATACTCGTATAGATGAGTCGCACACACATATACGTATAATGCATATAAAATTGCACGACAGTTATTCAACTTGGAGAAGTTCCAAATCGATAGCGTAAAACCGTGTATCAAATTACTACACGAATTTTATTTCAGATACACAGTTTCACGCAATAACTACGAAACAACATATATATATATATATATATATATATATATATATATATATATATATATATATTTACACAGATGCCTACCAAAAATACACACCATATTATACAAAAAATAAAAAAATAGATAAATACTTTGTAAAATATTTATCAATGTACATACAACCTAATGTTATGAACTACACCTTTAACACAAGTTCAACTTAAAAAGAGGTGTGCAAAATTATATCTTATTGTTATTTATATATATATATATAAAATATGTAATTATAATGTTTCTGCAGTATAATATAAAATAAAATAAAATATAAATTTGAACTTTACAAATCACATGCGTGAAATATAAAATAAATATAACTTTTGGTTTGTACGTAATATATTATGAGCAAAAGAATAAAATTAAAAAAAAATCCGTTTGTAAATCGTCGTTTTGTTGCCCTTGGTATTTTTTATCATTAAACTATAAAACTTAATATACCTACTACGGATATTCGGCAGAGTATTATATACGATTATAAAATAATAATATACAGCGATTGTATTATGTGGGTTGTGGATAAAGCCGTGCATGTTATCTACTTCCTACCGACTATATTATATTATATAATATACTGCAACCCGTGTAGATAATCCCGTATTGCGTAATTTGCAGTAAAAACGCGACATTTTAATGTTTAAAGCGTTTTTTTATATTATAATAATACGCTCCTATCAAATCAGCCATATATATTTACCTATTAATGACCCATTGAAACGGACACAGAATCGAAAGATTTTGACGACCGACATTCATCCTATTTCAGTCGTATTGTATAGATAGGAGGTACCTACAATTCGTCCAACGAGACGGTAAACATAATTTTAATATCGTTATCATATTGTATTGCTCGTATGTTAATAACAAGACTGCGGAACAGATACAGGTGGTAAAACACCTCCCCCCCTTTTACCTTACAATAATGCATATTTTATTCAGATTTTTGGTTTTTTTTGAAATTTTTTTTATATTTACATACACTACATAATTTCAAACACTTGATTTTTACCATACATCTTGAGCAGATGGTTTTTTGAAAATATTTCAATGTGTTAAAATTGAAATTCAAACGAGTAATTTCTAAGATTTTAAATGTTACGTACCCATTAAAGGTAGGTACTTAATAATCCTCATTATCCTAATAATGGTTTTTATAAAATATAAAATATATGTAATATTTACTCTAGGTAATTCTTATTGTGCAATTTTTACAAATTATACAGGTAATGCTGTAGTATATTAATATTATGTTTACTATAATTTTCATACCATCATAGACTTCATATCATTAAACCGATAGAATATCATAAATTATCTATGTATCAGTACATAATAATATAGTTTAATAATTCAGAGACCAATCATTCGAATTTCAATTGATATATATATAGATACATATACATATAAATCATCTACTCAATAGAAAAATCGACGTTAACGTTTGTATCACCACCACAGGACAGTGTCTACTTAAATAACATACAAATTCTGTATATTCTCATATATTTGAAAATATGGTTTTTAAATATTGGTAGATGCTTGAAAATTCCGTAAAGTCATTATTCGAACGAGTTCGTAGGGTATAAAAATAAATTATGGCAGCTGGTGTGCCCGGCGAACCATTCTGTTTAAGGTGCATAAGTATACATTTAATATTGATGTCACGTCGCGGAGTCACCAGTGGAGGAGTTTCGTTAATCAGCGGCAAAAACACATCTCCGCGGCACACTTGTTGCCGCTGGAAAGTTTTATACACGCGTTCCATACGCACCAATACAATGATTGTGCATTAAAAATTACCGCTGAGGCGCCGATGACTTTTGAAACGCCACTATGACATGATTGTTTTTAAAGCTTATAAGCTATCCATCCACAAGTATCAACAAAAAAAATTCTCCAATTAATTTAATTAGGTATGACTTAACCTATTTCGTCATGGGCAAAACCAACTTTGGGCGTCTCTGATTGTATTGCAATCTGGAATTTCTCCACAAAGCGTATATATATATATATATATATATATAATACAATGTACAAAAAATGTAAAACGAAACGCGCGCTGGTCTTACCGGCAACGAGTTCCTCCGACTGTGACTTCATCGGCGGCGGTTCTTGCATTTCGTCCGGATTCCCTGGGCGTGCAGACTGCAAGGCGCACGTGATCGCGTAGTTACGATTTGTTAATATCTCGGTATTTGATTTTCGTTCCCGTTGTTCGACGACGACGACGTACACGAACACCACACGACGACGACGGTGACAACGACAGTACACCACGCGGCCCGTTTGACCGACCGAGACTAACGCGCGCGACCGCGTTCACACACACACACGCGCGCGGTGAGAGTCGAAAAACCCGTCCGACGGTGGCGGATGAGGATTGTCGACGGCGGGGACGCGGAGAGTCGACGGCGGCAGTCGGGGTGCGTGGCGGCGGAAGGAGACCAGAGGGATTATCGTGTGCCGTTCGGGGTGAAACTTTGTGTGCCACTGCGAACGTTCCGCGTAGTGCGGAGTGTACAGGCCGGGGGTGAGATTAGCCGGGAATATAGCAACGACCGTACCCCGCACCGCCGCTGCCACTGACGCACCCTTAATCCGGATTACGGCGGCATCCCCTTCTCCACCTCATCCTGTCATCCAACCGGCGCCACCCCTGCAGTGCTGCCGCCGACGGGACGACCGAAACTGAAACGCACAACTGCCGCTTGTACAATATAATAATATAATTTATTATATCGTTATTATTATTATTATTATTATTATTATTACCTGTCCGTGTGTATTTTAAAGTCGTATATTCGTAAAACATGACGTACCTATCTATTATATTATATTTGTAGGTATTATAGCAGTTTGATATTATTATTATTATTATTATGTGAGAGTACTATACGTGGAAGTCCGTTGACAAATAATGCATTTGTATCTCGTATATGCGGAATTCTCCGGGTCTCGTGTATATCATGTTATAATATTACTACAGTAAAGCGTACCTACATAATATCGGTTTGCGTTTTGAAGTGGCAGTGCAGTTTTGAAGAGATCGAACGTTTACCGCGCGCGTGTAAGTGCTGTACGACGACGACGAGGAGGGTGACCGCACCGACCGAACGACCACGACCGCGGTTGACATTTAATATCATCGTGCTCAGTCCCGTGTCTACGAATTTATCGTCGTCGAACCCAAATGAGTTCCTACAATAATATAATACGAACAAAAAAAAAAAAAAATCAGACCCGATCGGGTTTTATAATCCCTGGAGTGTATTCAATTTATGGCGTACGACTGCATTGTACACCTATATAATATCCTTGGACCGCCCCGCCACCGCCACCGCTATACATGAACACAATGTAATATTATTATTGTATGACACACGGCGAGTATCATCAGCCACATGACTCTGTTCGATGAACGACAATCGACGGGGACAACGATAGTAATAATAATAATAATATTATGCAATAAAGTCACATTACGGTGACGGCCGTGGGCAGACGCACAAGAATTTATTGTTATCGGTTTGCCTATATAGTGCACTTTATTAAACCCTTTTTTTTTTCTTCCACTGCAGCTGCAGCTGTAAAATGCAGTACGATACGGCCGCATAAACATAAAAACCGCCGTTTTGACATTTTGTAAATTATTATAAAATTACACATTATCATAATATTACGTGGGACGGTGATTTTCTATTTTCCGTTGGGTCCTGTCTTCGGCGTATTCCGTCGAATATATAGACTACCCCTACTTATATAAGTACTTCTATACGGTGTCTTATGAAACAGTGACGGTTCCTAGAATTATGACGAAAATTTATCACCACGCCACCTCCGTCGTCATCGTTGCACGTGCGTCTATATATTATATATTATATGTTATATTATATGAACCCGGACCATGAAATTATATTTTTAACATGACTAAGCATTTACCTACGCCCGACCTAGGTATATCCATCATCCCATCATAAGCGTATTTTTTCGATGCATAAAATAAACGAGAATTGTTCTTCTATAAATGTACGTCTATATATATATATATATATATATACGTATATAATGATATAATATTATGTTGTTCACGCTATTCCGTTTAAAGCTTGTCGGCGATTCATTAATGCGTATTATGTCAAACAGACAGTTCTGGCTAATAGAACGGTTAGCCGAATACATTTTTTAATTTTTTTTAAACACAACAAAAATCGATTGTATTTTTACTTAAACTGCACGCGTGTGTACATCGGCAAGAACGCGTTTTTATTTGTTCGGGGACGATTAGTCTGCTTAAACCGACACGCAGAGGGCCAATACCTTTAGTAATAATAATAGTATGTGATTTTAAAATATAATAATATATCGAGCGTTCAACCGTCAACCATTTCCCGCCAAATGTGTATATTTTTTAATCAAATTTCTGACTATGATTCAATATTTCGCCAAAACCCTCAACAGTATTGCTTGTACCAACTGCCAACAACCGCATGCAGCAGATTAAAATAATAATATATTATAATATTGTACATCATCATATGTGCAGTGGCAGATCTAAGATTTCGTTTTGGGAAGGCTTGACATTTTTAAAAATAAAAGTAAATACATATTAAACACTCTAATTAGTAGGTATAAGTTTAAAAGTATTTGCATAAGTCACTCGTGAGTTTTATGTTATAACTATATTTATTTATTTATTGATAGTAATGCCCGTGAGTACAGTATACACAAGTTAGAAATAACATAATATGAATAAGCTAAAAATATAGTAACAGTTTTTTTTAACATATGATTATCATCGAAAAAGAAGTCAGATAGACTATCGTTACAATAATGTAGGATTCTATTGATGGAGCTATGGAGAACAAAACTGCGGTTACCCAGTGCAATATAAAATAGGGAATTATATCTAATATTGATTAAGGGGCTCTAAGGAAAATAAGACTCAAGAGCTCAGGACAGTTGACAGTCCAATTCAATAGCTTGTATAAAAATAAACAATCAAAGTAATTACGCCTTCTACCTAGAGGGGATAATTTACATTGGTTTTCGAATTCGGTAATAAGTAGATCACAAAAATTTAGTTTAAAGGCAATCATTCTAATAAAACTTCCTTGGATTTTATCAATTAAGCCAATTTGTCTAGGATTCTAAATTAGTGAACTAAACTCTAAGACGGATCGAATCAGTGCAAAGTACAGGACTCTTAGACACTTGTAAGTTGTAACTCATATCAGCACAGTTGCGTTTAATAAAACCTAAGTTTCTAAAAGGTTTTGCACAAATGATTTCTATATGGCATTTAAAACTTAGGTCTGACGATAAAATTATACCGAAATTACTAACTTCATTCACCACATTGATACTAGAGCTAACTAGATTATAATTAAAAGGTGTTAGTGAGCGTTTGTGATGGAAGGATATTTGCATACATTTATGTGTATTTAAATGTAATCCATTGGTTGAATGCCATGCTCAGAAACGATCCAGGTCGATTTATTGTTTTAAATAGTCACTAATATGATTAATTGTAGAATATAATTTTATATCATCAGCGAATAACAAGAATTTACTATGTTTAAAGACAGAATTCATATAGTTTATGAATATTAAGAATAAGAAAGGGGATAAGTGTCCCCCTAGAT
>JACXSJ010003687.1:0-20485 GCA_014851325.1 Pentalonia nigronervosa | reverse complement strand
CTTCACTCTTATCAGAATTAGTTATCAACAAATACCTAGTTATTTTTTAAGTTTGACAAACTAGTTTTGTATGAATAATTTTTTTTACAAATATCACACTTGGCTGTACTCGAGTCAACTTTAGAAAAATGCTTCCAAATGCCACTAGTTCTCCTATCTTGACTCATTTTGAATTTTTTTGCAATAAAATAACATACAGATCCTAATTTGTAATAGGTATTAGGTAGTGTGTGCTGTCTAAACATTCAACACTAACTAAGTAGAAATATCTTCACTCTATACTCTATAGACATTAAATGTTTATTATTTTGTATATAAATTATGTATGTATATGTATATAAATTTGTATTATAATTTTTATAATCTGGTGTTTTTATTGTTGTAAATATCTAAATTTAGACATATGAAAATAGTAAATATGCCATAAATAAAATATATCAATAGCCCATTCTGAATTCTATTATTAGTTATTATTATTAATACACACAACCACTTAGTAAATGGTATTAGTGTGCCATACCACAGCAATTTTATCCTAAAATACTTGTAATAATTTTATTATTTTAATATATGGGTCATATAGTAGCAGTCACTATTTTTCTGTAGCAGTTACTTGGAATAACAATACCGTCAATACCTAACAAGTAGCAGTTATTTAGAATAAGAACATCTGACAACTGACAAGTAGCAGTTATTTAATATATTGATTCTAAAATAAAAATATCAAATCGATAAGTAGCAGTCACTGCTATTTTCACTGTTATTTTTTCAGTAGCAGTAGCATATGCTACTGCTACTGAAAAAAAATCACAGTTTACCAGCACTAGAAACTACTGACCTCGGTGACATCAATTCTGGCCCAGCAAGACCAAAATTACAGGTACCTATGATTTTTGTTTAATCGATTTAGTTTTATATTATTTATTTTTTTCATTAAATAGATACCTACCTACTTAGTACAGTGTGATAGTTAAACCTTATTGGCTGTAAACAAATAGTGCAATACAATATTTTAAATTTTAAAATTGTATAATATAGTCTAGCCTAAATAATGCAGTTTATGTTATCTGTTTAATATCAGGTATATCCTAAGACTCGTTTTGGCAAACAAAACAGATCTTTTTCATCTTCATTGTACAGTTCTTTTCAATGGCTTGAATATAGTTTGAAAAATGATGCAGTATTTTGCTATCTCTGTAGAATTTTTGGATCTGGACATTTAGAAGACAGCTTTGTATTAACTGGATTTAGAAACTGGAAAAAGGTTTAATTTTTATCATCAACTGTTTCTTTATAAATATGTTTATTTTAAATGATATTTGTTATGTTTTGTACTTATATACCATTTTTTTTTAATATGTCTATACCAACTATTTTCTTCATAAACTTATGTTTATAGCTCAGTGGCTCAACTGGATTAAATTCTAAATCTAAATTGGAATTGCATGCCAAAACTATTCAACATTTAACCAATTCAACAAAATGGGTTTCTTATACAGAGAGTTTAACATCGGGATCTGTGCATACAATCATGGCTAGTGCAAATCGACAACAAATAATGAAAAATAGAGCTTATATAAAGCATTTGATAGATATAGTTTTGTATTTAGGGCGCCAAGGTCTAGCATTTCGAGGACACGGTGAGGAAAAAACTTCAGTAAATCAAGGTAGTTTATTTATTGCATAAAATATATTCTTTAAAAATAATATTGAAAATTGATATATACAACTTAAACATACTTTTTAGGGAATTTTAAAGAAGCATGTGTATTATTACATGTGTATTATTATCCAAATGTAATGAAGACTTTGATTCTATGTTTAATGAAAATACTAATTACACTAGTTGGTCCATACAAAATAACTTATTAAATATAAGCGCTCAAATGGTAACAGATAGTATCATAAAAGAAATTAATGAATGTGGTTTTTTTTAGTGTCATGTGTGATGAAGCAAGGTAGGTACTAACTAAATTAAGTTAAATATGTAACTGCTTACTAAAATGTAATATGTTGTATTGTAATTTAGTACTAAGTATTGTTTTATTAGATATTACAGGGAATAACAAATGACAATTTGTGTACGTTATACTAAAAATCTTATAGTATATGAAAGATTTTTAAGATTTATTAACGTATCTCAAAAGCAGGATGCTAATGCTTTGTCAACTGCAATTATACATTTCTTCAAAACAAATAAAATAAATGTACCAGTTGTTGCTCAGGCATATGATTGTGCTAGTGTAATGGCTGGAAAATTTAATGGTGTGCAGAAAAAAATCCAAACTGAATATCCGTATGCTATCTATACCCATTGTATGGCCCATCGAATCAACTTGGTTGTATTAGACATGTGTAAATTAGTAAAAGTATGATTAATTTAGTATCAAAAAATTATCATTTATTCTATTTCCCTAATACATTGTATTTATCTTTAATATAGGAAACTCGTATAGTTTTTAATTGTCTGGAATCATTATATGTTTACTTTTCACACCCTTTCAATAATATAAAGTTTAAAGAAATGCAAGAAGAATTGAGTATTAAGAAAACATTGTTGACCACACTTAGTGACACCCGTTGGAATTGTCGTGTTAAAAATTGTACAGCTGTTAAATCAAATTTTAAAGCTATTATTACAGTATTGAAAAATGAAATTGATAGCTGTGATAATAAATATGTTTTACAAACAATAGGTGAGAAAAATATTTTAATTTTTAAGACTATTTTATGTACACATTTTCTTACAAATATTGTGTTTTTACAGGTATTTTATCTACTATCAAGAAGCCTTTTTTCTTTATTCATCTAATAATACTAGAAGAAGTGTTACAAATTATAAATGTTTTAAATACTAGGCTTCAAAATAAAGGAGCAACGCTAGGAAGTGCTGTTAGCTTAATACAAGGAATAATAAAGACATTCGAGTCATTAAGAGCGGAAACTGAATTTCAGAAAATCTGGAATAATATCATTGATTTTGCTAAGTCCAATAATCTAGATCTTCTCAATACTGGTAAATATTGTATATAATATATTAAACATATACATGACTATTATACATATTATTATTTAATTTAAAGGTCATTGTGCAAAACGCCAAAAAAAGCAGCCAAAAAACTTGAATAATTTTCATGTTTTCTCAACCGTGGATTCTGAGCCACAGAATATGAATGAATCAAATAATCAAATAACAGTATCTGATATGTATTATAAGAGTTGCACTGATTATTATCAAATAATAGATTGCATTGTTATTAACTTAAAAAAAAGATTCTCATCTGAAAGTTTAGAAATGGCTTCATCTATCGATAGTTTTCATAAACTGAACTATGAACAGAGTAAATATTTCATTGAATATTATAAAGTAAATATTCTATTGCTTAAGATTGAATTTATATTTGTTAAATTTAGATAAATATATATATTGCTTTATTTTTAGGGTCTTGTAAATGTGGATGTAGATGCTCTTCGTTCAGAAATGTTGGTTGCAAAAAACTGTCTTACACGTACAAAATTGAATTTTGATTTAGAGGAAATAAAATTAGTTGTAGATTTGAAAGTATATCTAAATTTATATACTTTTTTATCTTTGTCTCTCACTATACCGATTTCTTCTAGTACATGTGAAAGGTCCTTTTCAGTTATGAGAAAGATAAAAAATTGGTGACGCACATCTATGCATCAAGATAGATTTTCAAATGCTTCTGTGATATATATAGAAAAGGACATTTCTAGTAGTATTGACAATGAAGATATATTAAATAAATTCGCAATGTCTAATCACCGTTTACAATTATAAGATTTAACACTATGTAACTATGTTATTTTATTTTTATAATTACAAATAAATATTTAATTAGCATTGAGTTGTATATTATTGTAATTCATTGTATATATTATTGTATTTTGTTTTTACTGTTAAGTACCAAAGTAAATGTTTTTGCAATATATTATTACCGTAAAAAGTGTGACAAGTGTTGAGTGGGCAAGAGGCGGAACCCCTACGGGTCTGTATTGATTTTATAAATTTAGCCCCCCCCCCCAAAAAAACAATTGTCCAAATTGCGCCTATGGTCAAATTTTAGTTGTGAGGGAGTACAGTGGCAACGTAGACTAAAAATAACACCAATGCTCTTTGAAGCATTGATGTTGATTCTCCAGTTTTGACACCAGAGTGAGAGGGTATTTAAGTGATCTTGCAGATTTGAAGTTATTGCTTCGATGTTGCGTGATTCAGTGAAGATGGTTGTGTCATCAGGGAAGAGAGCAATTTGTGTACGTGGTGATTGTGGGATATCGGAAACGTATAGGTTAAATAAAATAGGACCAAGTTTTGAACCTTGAGGTACACCAGCAGATATAGGCTTGAGGTTGGAGGCACTGTCATTAACTCTGACGGAGTATTGTCTATTTGAGAGGAATGAGCGAATTATATTAAAAAGATATGATGGAGTATTAATGTTACGTAGTTTATAAAGGAGGCCATCATGCCACACTTTGTCAAACGCCTTTGAAATGTCAATGAATATTGCGCCAGTGTGGCAGTGCCTTTCAAACGCAGTGTTGATGTGTTCCGTGATCCGTAGGAGTTGTTGGACGGTAGAGTGGTTAGATCTGAATTCAAACTGGAATTTCGGAATGGCGTCCGTGATGTTCAAATAATCGAGGAGTCTGGTGTGTGACTTTTTCAAAAATTTTTGATAATGATGTTAGGAAGCTAATAGGCCTGTAACTATCAGGATTGGTTTTGTCTTTACCAGGTTTTTTTATAAGAATTATCGTTGCTATTTTCCATTTAACAGGGAAATAACCAAGACGTAACAGTGAATAAAATAAGGTAGACAGCAGGACGAATCCTTTTGAAGGTGATTTTTTAAGCATGAGATTCGTGATTTTGTCATGGCCAGGTGCTTTTTTATTAGGAAGATTCTTAATAATTTTCTTAACTTCATTTGGAGTTACGTAACTAATACAATTTTGAACTGAGTAGTTAGGTTGCTCCAGTGCATGCTTAACTCTAGAATCGTTGTAGGGATTGCCTAAGTGATTATGCGAGAAGGTGAGATGCAGGATATCCGAGAACACATTGCATTTATCTATGTCGGATATAACTAGATTTGAGTCAGTGCGGAGAGGAGGGATGGTGTTAATTTCTTGATTAAGTAATCTTTTAGTTTCTTTCCATAAGTTAGGCTCTCCAGGGTGCATGTTTGACAAAAATTTATTATACGAGGACACTCTGTAGTTTTGAAGGGCCACTTGGACTTCTTTAGTGAGTTTATTTAGAATTTTTTTGACTAGGATTTCTTTGATTTTGCCAAATGCGCCTAATAATATGCTTGCGTCGTATAAGTGAAGAAATGGATAGTAGTAGGATATCGAAACTAGGTTGATTTGTCGATGCAGGGTTTGAACAAGCTTGCGCAGCATTCGAGACGACTTCTGTTCGTTCAGCAGTTTGAGTCGTAGAAATAGTTTTAGGTATTACAAGATTTGAATGCACATTATTGGAAAATTTGATCCAATCTGGTTTGCCTTTAATTAATGAGTCGTTTTTATGGTAATATATCAGAAGATGAATGTATTGTTATTTTTACCGGAGCATGATCAGAGTCAAGTTCTGCAAAGGGTTCATGTACACAATTTAATGGGACTGATTTGAGAATTAGAATGTCTAAAATATCAGGAAGTCGATTTACGTCCGAAGGAAAATTTGTGGGTACACTTGGGGCGGATACTGTGTAGGACGTGTTGGCTATGAATGATTGTAATTTACGGCCGTTCGGGTTAAATTAATTATATTAAAAACAAAATTATGTTTGACATTTTTTTATCTAGATAATTTAGTTAAGATGACGCGATTATTTATCTAAGATGGCTCATTATATAAACATTTTAAAATTTATCTAGATAAGATAAAAGATAATTAATTATTTATCTAGATAATTCATCTAGATAAATTTATTTTATTATGCTCAACACTGGTTATGTCAAATTGTTTGCTTAATTATTTAGAATTCGGTAATTAGTACATCAAAGCATTGACATTTTTTAGCAAGTTTTTTTACATATAATAATTGTCAAAAAAATGATGAAATTAAGTAAGGTTATGTAGTATGACTTTTTGATAGGTGGCTGGGTGGTATTAACTATTCTTGAACCACCAACTAGAAAATGTCAAACCGCCTCTGATTCTATTATAACATTACTAATGATTATATATTATATATTATCCAAAGAAAAATTACTAGAATCGATTGAAATTTAATTAGAGCATCGATAGTTTGTTATCTTATTTATTAGTCCTAAACAAAGGTTATGTAAGCACACACACTTTACTTTTACAAAAATGCCAATAGGTATAGCAGCAATCAACATAACTTGCTTATAATACAGTTTGCAGATATTATATAATATAAATATATAATTTTTTTTTGTTATATGTTACAAAATAATACTTAATTTTTTTTTACTATTCATTTTAATTTTTGATAAAAATATTTAAACTTACACAAATCGAATTAACAAATAATCTTATAAAGATTAAATAAACGTATATTGTTACATAATTTATTATAAAATATTCAATACACAAATAATAATACATACAATTATAATATTTCCCAAGCTAATAGTATTTATTAATTAAAATTTGAATTTAGAATTACCAATTAAATCAAGACATTTAGATAATATAATAAATTGATTTTTAAGTACTATATTAATACATTATAATATATTATTATACAAATGACATATTACTTAAAAATAAAAATAGGAAAACTAAGACAAAGTATTAAATGCTCGTTAAGTACCTATATAATATAATATAATAATTTCAATTCATTTCAATAACGTTAATAATTTTAATAAAAAGATTTTTTTCTTTTTTTTATCTGTCACCGGCAGTAAAAATGCTCTAATTTTCTTTCATCCGCATCTTTTCCGATAGAAAAGTGAATCTAGTTCATTATTGGAGGGCAGGTTGTCAAAAGAAAAAAATTTCCTTTACTTTTCAAACACGTCGGGAAAAACAACAAAAAAATTAAGGGAAAAACGGGAATTTTTATGTGAAGCCAATTTTCGACAAAATCTAGTAATCACATTAGGTATATGAAATTTTCACAAAATGTTTAGCAATTTCCATACATAATAAAATGTTCAATATATTTTGACTTTTTTTGAGTTATTTATAGGCATAATTAATTTTTGGGTTTTTTTTACTTTTTTTTTATTATTATTAATAAAAAAATTTTCTGTCGGTCAAAAAACTTGAAAATTTAATACATGGTTCTTCATAACTCGTGTTTACAACCCAAATGACGATTATTTAACAAACGCAAATTTCAATAATAAAAAAAAAAAAAAATTATAATCACAGTTATCGACAGACAGTCCGATAGTGCGCACGCATTATACGTCTCTCCCGAAACACGACCAGCTCTGAAATTTCTACCGAACAGAAAATTACGTTTTTCATCTCGTTCAACGAAATACTCGGCACTCTTGCTACAAACTCGTAAGCAGATCGGCCTACGGGACAAGTACTTCTCAAAATTCAAGTAACATCGTATAATATTCTTATTCTTTTCTTTTTCTTTAAAGTAAATAACTACTATTCTCTACTGCGAAACGCATTACAATCTTTACGACCACAAGCACCGTCGCGCGCGGTGACCTTTGGACTTCGATAACATTGGCGATATGGCCTCCAGAACCGTATCTCTAATTAAAATTCTTAATAACCAAATAATCAGCAAAAATAATGAAGACAAAAATAAAAATAAACGCAGTATTTCTACATCATCCACACCACTTCAATCACCATGCTTTAATGCCAGCATAAGAAAGCAAAATCGTTTGTCACGCCGAACAGGTATATCTCTAGACGTTCTATCTCTAGACGAGCCTGCCATCGATAACCTTAACGTCATATCGGAAAACCTAATCGAGGAGCAACCGAATACCACCAGCAACACACCGAAAATAATTTTGCCTCCACCCATCTTCATTAAAGGGGTTCTTAACTACATGGGCTTGCTAAACCAATTTAAACAAATCATCGGACTTAACACCTTCTCGTGTAAATCGACCTCAACTCATCTAAAAGTCCAAACTGATACCTCTGACAATTACAGAAAAATCATTCATTTATTGAAAGAAATCAATGCACAGTACCATACATACCGGCTCCAATCCGATATACCTCTAAGAGTAGTCATTAGGAACATACACCCATCTACCCCAGAATCTGATATAAGAACAGCTATAGAAGAAATAGGTTACACGGTGAGAAATGTTACCAACATTAAACACCATCAAACCAAAACTTCGTTGCCATGTTCTTTATTGACATAGACCCGAATGGAGAAAGCGATGCTGATATCTTCTCTATTACTTCTATTTTACATACAAAAGTAAAAATAGAAGAGCCCCATAAAAAACGACAGATTCCTCAATGTTTAAACTGTCAAAACTATGGACACACACGTTCTTACTGTGCTTACCCACCCATATGTGTCAAATGTGGACAAAACCACCTTTCATCTTCGTGCACAAAATCACCAGATCTACCAGCAAAATGCGGCCCCTGTAAAGGAGCACATCCAGCCAACTACAAGGGATGCACAATATATCAAACAATTTACCGGAAGCACAACAACAACTACACAAGCAAAAAAGCCCAGCAGCCACCACCTCCTAATCAAAACACCTACACCAATCCTGAATATCAACAACAACAACCAGGCTCCGAAAACTCATCCAGGTCACGTACGTATGCAAATGTAACTGAGGGTCACCAGCCCACTAACTTCAATGCCCCTTCAAACATCGATGAAACATCACTTCAAAAATTCCTTAACGAGTTCAAATCTATAATAAACCCTTTTATCTCTCTCCTTACCTCCGTCCTCTCAAATCTCATCAACGCTATTAACAATAACAATGTCAAATAATAACGCAACATCTCACTCTCTTCTCATCCTAAATTGGAACGCAAATGGTCTAGCAAAACACAAAGACGAACTCCTAGCCATATTACAAAACAACAGGATTGACATCGCACTCATATCAGAAACTCACTTCACCAATTCAACGCACTTCTACCTACCTGGGTTCAAAGTCTTCAAAACCAACCACCCTGATAGCACTGCACACGCTGGTGCCCACCATCATAGTGAAATCTTTCCTACTATTCTATCCTCTCCCACAATTTCAAACGGACCACATTCAAGCCAGTGGCATACAAATAACACTCAATAACATCCCTCTAAATATATTTGCAGTTTATAGTCTGCCACGTCACACTATAACCTTAAATCAATTCAATGACTTCTTCCTTACTCTTCTTGATCACAAATTTATAATAGGAGGCGATCTAAATGCTAAACATATACAATGGGGCTGTCGCGTAAACAATCCCCGTGGAAACTTACTTGAATTAGCAACACAAAATCGTAACGTTAAAGTACACTCTCCCCCATCACCAACATACTGGCCCACTTTACCCAGAAAAAGGCCAGATATTTTGGACATATTTATATCTAAAATTCCCAATAGCTTCCACAGCCTAACAACTAATCTTAACGACCTCTATTCTGACCATTCAGCCATCCTCCTAACAATTGACACTGCCCCTCTTGCCAAATCTAAACAATCAAGCCTCATCCTAGGCCAAATGGACTGGGCAAAATTCAAATCATTCCTTGATAATCAATTTAACCTCAAAATTAGCTTAAAATCTCCAAACGATATCGACGAAGCCGTACACCTCCTAACCAAGTCAGTACAAGAAGCTACATGGTCCTGCTCCACCCCAATACCAACTACAAACCACTCCATAAATCTTCCTCTACATATAAGAATACTAATCTCTGACAAACGGAGAGCACGTGCAACCTGGCAGAGAACCAAATATCCCTCGGACAAACGCTAACTTAACAATCTAACTAATAAACTTAAAAGACTCTTAGCCTCTATTAGATCAGACAACTTTTCCAAACGTCTCGTCTCCCTCTCGTCTACTGACAACTCGCTTTGGCAAACAACAAGGAAAATCCTCCGAACAAAGCAATCTGTTCCCCCACTAAAAAAAACTGATGGAACTTGGGCCATCACAGATCTAGATAAAGCCAATATTTTTCGACATCATCTCTATTCTACCTTCCAACCTCATAACAATATTCTTACTCCCTCTCAAATCGAATAAGTCAATCATTCTCTCTCTCACCCTCTACCCATGACTCTGCCAGCTAAACATATTCGACATAGAGACGTTGAATATGCGATAAGAAACTCCCCTCGTCACAAAAGCCCAGGCTATGACCTAATCACATCTGAGGTAGCTACACAACTTCCCAAAAAAGCCATATTTCTCTTAACACACATTTTCAACTCTATACTTAGGCTATCATACTTCCCTGTTCTGTGGAAATTCTCAATCATCATTATGATCCCTAAACCTGGCAAACCACCCGACTCTCCTGAATCATACAGGCCCATTAGTCTTCTCCCACTATTTTCAAAAATTTTTGAGCGAATTATCCTTAAACGCATCCTTCCTATCATTGAAGCCAGCATACCTAATACCCAATTTGGATTTCGTCATAACCACTCTATAATACATCAAGTCCATCGTCTAGTGGGTAAAATATCTTACACTCTTGAAAAAAAGCTTATTTGCACAGCAGCCTTCCACGACGTATCATAGGCTTTTGATAGAGTTTGGCATGAAGGCCTACTCTTCAAACTCAAATCTATCCTTCCGTCATACTATTTTCTACTATTCAAATCATACTTAGAAAACAGACATTTCGCTGTTCGATCTGGCTTCTCCCTATCTGAAGTATCACCAATTCAGCAGGGGTACCTCAAGGATCTGTAACAGCACCTCTACTCTTCAATTTATTCACCTCAGACCAACCTACCACCCCCAACACTACAATTGGTGACTTTGCCGATGACAAGGTGCTTCTAGCGATCCATTCTGACCCCCTTATAGCCTCAAACCTTGTACAAAATCATCTCAATCTGTTATCAACCTGGTATAAAGTCTGGGGGATAAAAATCAACGAAACAAAATCAACACATTGCACTTTCACACTAAGGCAAATTATCTGCCCTCCCATCTACCTCAACAATGTACCTCTACCAACCGCCCAAAATGTCTGATACCTAGGTCTACATTTAGACCGCAGGCTGACTTGGGCAACTCACACCCACAACATAAGACTTGCCTTAAACAATCGTTCTCGCCAATTACGTTATCTCCTCACTTCACAACACATCAACTTAAAAAACAAGCTACTATTATACAAACTCCTACTTAAGCCGGTCTGGACATAGGTATCCAACTATGGGGTGCAGCCAAAAAGTTCAACTTAAACAAAATCCAGATCTTCCAATCAAAATGCCTCCGCCAAATAACCAAAGCACCTTACTATGTATCAAACGACACTCTACATAGAGATCTAGCCATTCCAACAGTCCAAAACGTCGCAAAAACTTTCTACAAACACACACACTCCAAGTTCCTCAGCCATCATAATCCTCTGATCTCCGAGCTGTCCACCAACACTATTCCTGGTGACCCCAGAAGGCGTCTTAAACGTACCTGGTGTCGTGACCCACTTATCTAAAATTGTTTATATATACCTCTACCCCTAATTTTGTAACCCCATTCTCTCTTACTAATACATAACATCCAAGTCCAATAGCCTAACATCCAAACCTTAAGTGCCTCCAATGGGCGGCTTCTTATTTCCTGCCATTCAAGCCTTGTCACCCACCTCCATCACATACACTTATTGTAAAACAAAAATTTACAGATTGTGTATATTTAAATAATAAAACAAAAAAAAAAAAAAAATTATAATCTGTGTTGAAAATATTATTGTATAATATGCTACGACCACCCCCCTCTCATTCTGTATAGTTTATATTATTATACGGATAAATTATACATTGTTTTAAAGATGCTGCCGCGGTATCGATAATTGTACCCGGTTACATTTTACGGTTACCAATACAAATACAAATATCGCTAACCAAATTATTATTTTTATTTGGACTATTAAAGCTATCTACTTTCAATAAATTAATTAAAATGTAGTGCAACGCATAATCACGGCCAGTAACAATCTATACTATGTATAATCAATGATAGTATGTACCATAAACTAAAATAATATTATGGCACGAGCTAAGACCATATACAACCAGGTTCGCATAACAAATTATCGCTTAGATTTATCCACTTACTAAATTTTCATGACAAAATGAGAACACATACCACCCACTCGTCTATCATGTCGTTACCAGTCCATATTATTTTAGTTCATGATATTATTGAACCTATTGGCCACATTTTATAATTATTAGACAAATTACTTCAAATATATTCAAAAGTAAGAATTGATAGGTTAAAGTATATGTCTCGTTTTTCAAATATTCTTTTCCAATTAAAAAATATTGTTTAGTTTTATTATTGCACACGTTTTTAATTAAAACAATTATATTTTCTTTAATACCAACACAATTATTATTTATTCCATCAACTTTTAAAGTAAAACTATAAAAATATGCTTCCTTAAATTGAGTAAAAGAAAAATCCATCTAAAGAGGTTGTACGCGCCCTACATTAGGGTTACCCGAAGGACCACTCGAGAAACTCGAGACCAATTTAACCAGGGTCAATGTCAATATTAAACACCGACTCGACTGATAGGTAGGCAACCAATTATGCCTTCGCCTAACAACACCAGGTTAGGCAATTTTATGGACGACAACGGAAAACAAGACGAATGGAAAGACCTCGCACGGGAGTTAGGATGGTGCAATTTAGTCATGGGGAAGGGGTCTCTGTGGTCGATTCAGGCTGGTGCAATGACCACAGAGCTCACAACAACAGGGACAATACTTAAAATTAACTTATAAACTACTGACGTCCGGTGATGATGGCGGGAAGACGCAGCCGTGGAGAGCACACGCAGAACTGGACGACCTGGGCGGCCTCTCACACAACGTATGTTGCTGGCAGACTTTTGCAGATGACTCGATCGGCACCGATGATAAGGATATATAACCGCCAAGTTCGATGGTGAGAGTAACAATAATAATAATGAAAGACTTACGATCTTCAGGTTTATAGATAAACCCGTATTTTATTGCTTGATCTCCAGTATAAGAGCAGTACAAAATTATAACATTTTGGCAACCATGTGCACAACAATAATAACAAGACAAATTCAACATATAATAATTATAATGTTGGTGTTCGCTTTATTAGCAGATCACACATATACAAAAGAAGATTGCTTTACTAGCAGATCTAAAAAACGAGAAGAAAAAAGAAAGAACAATAATAACGGGCCAAGAACAGAACAGAAGAAAAAAAGAGACAAAAAATTCAATACAAAAGCACGAGAGAGAAAGAAAAATGATAATGAACATTCGATAAAACGTGCCCAAAAACAACGAATATAAAATGGATCGAAAAAACAAAGAACAATGATAATTTTAATAATTACAATAATAATAATAATAAATCACACCACAAATTAATGAGAGGTAACTGGGATAAGAAAAATATAATAAGAAAAAACGTCGTCGTCACAGCACAGTTATATAATCCTATTTGATTAGCGCGAACAGAGGTCCTTTACTATAATCTTTTTTATATTTAATTTCATTATTATTTATTATTTTTAAGCTATCAATTTTCAAATTTTTTTATATCTCTATATAGGGTCTAGCTATTGTACGCAATGGCTTATTGTCTTTACGATTATTTTTTTCAATTTTCCTAAATAGTTTTTATATCTATATGCACTGAAATTATCTAAATGTCCAATTTTTTCAACATCATTGACTAAATGTAACAACCCATGTAAAGTTATAACTAATATTATGGATTCTATAAAGAAATTTAAATTATATTACAAAATGTGATATTAATTTCCTAGCATAATTAGTGAGTTGTAAATTTTCGGAATGCATTTTAGAACTTAAAATGATCATAACAATGTTAAAAGTAAATTTGGACAACTAAAACAATAAAATTATTGATTGAAATTAAAGGTGATCTCGAATATGATTTTAACAATAACAAAAAAAATCATAAAGTTTTGGGGAAAAATTTTTAACATCTTAAAGAAAATGGTATTGCAGTGTCTGGCTTAAACTATAATACAAAGTTTCGAAACTTAATGGCTACATTCAAAGATAATCTGCAAAGAGCCAATAAGTCTGGTGAAGGAGCTATAAATCGAAAATATTATGTTCTAATGAAACAGTATTTTGGAAAAATAAGAATCAGTTATTCCAAATAAAAATACCATATTAGAAAGTAGTCTACCAAATTCTAGTAAAACAAGTTTGAAAAATGGAAAAAAACAGACAAACATACCAAACTACAACATTCTCTATTATTAGATTCCATTAATGAAGAAATAAACTTTGATAAAGATATTATAATACCAAAAAAGAAAACAAAATCCAAACATATTATTAGAGGAAATGAAGGAAGATCAAAAATCTAGAGATAGTTTTCAAAACAAACTTGAAAATTTCGTGGACAAACTAATTCAAAATGAAACTGCTGGACAAAGTGTAATTACTTTTTTTAATCAACTATTAATGATACTTTTATAAGTTGTTATGTTTCTTTTCACAGTAATGTATGTAAAGCTTGAAGTTATGTTGTTTTATTTTTAACATTTTTATAAGATAAACAGGCAAAGGTTATTGTATTATTTTTTGCATATGTATATTGATTATTATTATTATTATTATTATTATTAATATTTATATTAAATATACATTACAAAAGTCCAAGATATTTAACTTCTGTTCATAATATTGGTAATATTGGTAAAAAATATTTTTTTTTAAATAAATAACTTAATAAAAATTAAAATGTATTTAGTTTCAGCAACTGACATAGTCAGTTGATATTAATTTGGTTTCACATATTGCCTTGAGTATTATTTTTTTTATAACAATCATGAAAAGCTCTGAACAATTTGTTCAAACAGTTTTTACTTTTCGGAGCTTTTGCTTAACTGTAGACAAATAAATTTAACAGCAATGTGAAATATAATAATAATAATAATAATAATAATAATAATAATAATAATAATATAATCATATTATAATTATATATAATAATATTATTTTTGATATTTTAAAAAAAACTAAATAACGAAAATTCTACAGAAAGCCGTTTCTCTTGTTTTACAAATTTAATTTTCATAAAACCTGCAGATTGATTATTTTTCTGTATTGAAAAGTTGATAGGTATTAGGCAAAATCACAATTAATATAATCATTTATGACAATTTTTTTGGTTTCAATTACTTATCTGCAAGTTTATTTTTTTTATCAATCCCAATTCTTTGATTGATTACTAATGAAATATTACATTATTAATTGTTTTCTTCTATAAATTCTGTTAAATCTGTATTATGATCATTATTTATCTCTATCTAATCATTATTTTGTAATGCTAAATTATGTAATATGCAAGCACTAGTCACTGTAAGGCTCATCTATTCAATCGACTTTGCTTCTAATACCCTAAAATATTAAACATAATATTCTAATAAAAAAGGTGAGACAATCATTTTAATTATTAAAAATGATTAGCATAATATTACTTTCATTCCCTCCTCCATAACCAAATTAAAAAAATGAGATTTGTTTGCACAACAAATTTTAATTAAATATATTATTTAAGGTGTATAAGTCCTTATGATAACTAATTACTGTATTAGGTGATTTGTATATTAATAATAAATTATATTTTAAAAGTATTTGTTTTGCTAACAAACAACTTATTTTGTTAAAAAATTCTTAGTTCCTATACTGTTAATTAAAATTATTAATACAACATGTATTGGTCGTTGCCTGTTCGTGAACACTGAAGAAGTGACTAAACTACTAAACATTAAAATACTAAATTAACTGCAAACAACAATAATATCCGTTCTAAGAATAGAATGACGTGTGCGTGAAGGCTAACTGGAAAAACTGATAAGATTGTATCGTGATCGCATTAAACTCATTCGTGGTAGTGCATGACAGCAACGCTTGCGATTGCTTATAATACTAAAATAATACAAAAATACTAAGAATAATAATAAAATTGATTAATATTAATTGTAATATTGAATACTATTACTTTTAAAATAATAATATTATACAATTTATTAGCGTCCCCACTATATCTATATTCCGTGTTAAGAATAATTGATGAATTATTTTCCTCAAGTAAATATTATAAGAAATAAAGTATTTTAGCGTACTTTATTAAGACTACAAGGTCCAAAGTACAGAAGTGAAAAAAAAAGTACAATACTTTAAAAAATAGTACGGGTGACAACCCTGGTTACAGCGTACAAAGTATGGATAGTATGAAATATGGGTCGTCATGTTTGTACTTATAATCACTTGTTATCATTTATACTATCACTATGTGTCGGTTTATCAAATCTTTCTTAAACAATAACATTCGCATATTTGTTCGTAATTCTATCGTTTATAATTCTAGTCTTGTTATAACTTTGTTTTTCGATGTTATTTAACCCTGTCAACTGTTCTTAGCATAACTCATAGTATAGACATAAGAATTAAAACAAAAAATATGGTGGAAGTGCTCCGTGACAAAGAATTTCTGGTCAAAGAATATTTGGAGACCCGTGGATTATATAGTCATCATATTAACTCTTTCAATACATTTATCGATAGCGACTTGAAGAAAATCATACAACAAAACCATGCCGTACGAAGCGACGCAGACCCCAACTTTTATTTGCGTTTTAAAAATGTTACCATTGGCCATCCACAGGTATGGTAATATCATTTAAATAACTTATGCTATACACATAATTTTTTTTATGAATATAATATTTAATAATAATCATAAAATAATTGAATGGTGGGTAGAAAATATTATTGCTATACTAATAGCATTTAATATATTATTCATTATTTTATTTGTAATTTATTAGAAGGTTTACGATTTATTTTATATTCTTAGGTACATTTCATTGGTATACAAATAGGTACTTTTTTTTTTAGATGTAGGTATTGAATTAACTTAAAAGTTTAATCTAGTCATTTATTGGTTTTTATTTTAATTATAAATATTTTATAAAAGATGAAACATTCACATTTTAAACTATACTCTGTCCAACAAGAGAACACACCGTGGGTCAACAAAAGTCGGTTCTTTTGCACGTACCCACGCGATACCTTGTCGTAGAGGAACCTGTTTCGATGACAGACTGTCACGGGTGGATGTGCAAAATCGGTGCATTCTTTATCTGCACAGAGTATATATAGATACATTTCTTAATTAATCCTATCTTTATTTATTCTAAAATAAAGTTTTGAATTTAAAAAAGAAAATTGGTTCTTGTAGATATTATTTTCTTATTACTTTTATGACATGAATTCATAATATAGGTATTATATTATTATATGGGTACATTTTATAGGTAGAACACAGTTGTGTAAGTTTGTTCATTTTGGTTGTTGATGGTTCAAAAAATACCTTAAAAATAATAAACATGATTGTGTATGAAACTGTATGCAAAAGTTTAGAAATTATTTATTATTATTAATTTGTTTTTTTTTTTTTTTTTTTGTTCTTTTTTTAGATATTTAAATTTTGAATTACAATATAAATACCTAAGTATGCTATAATCATTTAAATTCAAAATTCTTTGATGTTTAACATTAAAAACAACTTAGTTAAATTGATTATTTTAAACCTACAATTTGTTATGTTTTGCATATTTTGTAAGATGGAGTCTACACATGTATTTATATTGGTACAACTTCTTTGTTAAATGCAATCCTTGATTTTAGATAAAGCCTTATATAATTTTGGACTTAACAATATAAATACAAAATCCAAAGGAATGCTTAAATTTAAAATCACTGAAATTGGTTATAGTTAATCAAAAATTAATAACCATTAACCTTAGTATTGAGTTCATAATACCATTGTAGGTTTATTATTTATAAAATTAATCCCTTCCAAAATATTCTAATAAATTTAGTATTGTCAGTTTATTATATTTTCTATAACTTAATTTGCCATTTGTAAAACAGTTATAATGTTTTTAGATTTTTCTTAATAAATATTCATTATGCCTCAATTAAATTCTAATTTTTTTTTTTATAAATACTTGAGTGAATTTAGTGATGCTATAATTTCATTTCTTTGTTACTGTATTTTTCAGGGATTTGAATGCATTTTTTGATTTTTGTACTTATTTTGAAAATTTTAACTTTGCTTTATTTTTAAACAATTTATAATAAAATTAATTTGAAACATTTCTTTTTTGAAATATTTTATATTTCTTGTACAGAATTTTCATAACAATATTATAAAAATTTGTAAAAACAAATTTATTATGATGTTTTAATTTTCAGGTAGATGATGGTTTTAATGTTACACGAAATGTTACACCTCAAGAATGCCGCTTACGAGATCTAACATATTGTGCTCCTATATATGTTGATATTGAATATGTTAAAAGTGGCATGAAATATCTTCGAAAAGGATTCATTATTGGCCGTCTGCCTATAATGTTAAGAAGTAACCTGTGCTGTCTTTACCAGAAGTCAGATGCTGAGTTGGCAAAAATGAAAGAATGTATTTATGACTCTGGTGGTTATTTCATAGTGAAAGGAACAGAAAAAGTAATATTGATGCAGGAACAACCGGCTAAAAACAAAATATTGGTTGAAAAAGATTCTAATGGAGTGCCTACGGTTCAAGTAATGAGTAGTACTGTTGATAAAAAGTCCAAAACTAATATTATTTTTAAGAAAAATTTGATTTATGTTTGTCATAACACTCTTGAGGAGAATATACCTTTTGTTATTTTTATGAAAGCTCTGGGTGTGTGTTCAGATCAGTTAATACTACAAATGGTCGGCACAGAGTTTGCTATTGTGAATCAAATGTACCCATGCTTTTTAGAAGGTAACAAGTTAAATATTTATACTCAAAAACAAGCTCTTAGATTTATTGGAGATCGTATAAAAAAAATGGGGTTTACCTCTGAAGACTACGATAGCAGAGTTATTACTGAAGTGCATGATTTTTTGTCTACTGTGATTTTGGCTCATATACCTGTTATTAACACTAATTATCATATGAAAGCTATATATACTTCAATTATGGTAAGGCGATTAATTTTTTCATTGTCCAATTCAGATGTATTTGATAGTAAAGATTACTATGGTAATAAATGTTTAGATTTACCTGGATCATTTTTATCTTTACTTTTTGATGATACTTTTAAACGCTTCACTTTTGAACTGAAATCTGTAGCTGACAAGAATATACCTAAAGTGAAAGCCACTCCGTTTGATATAATCAAATACATTAGAACCGATACGATTACAAATGCGTTGGTATTTGCCATTCAAACCGGTAATTGGTCTATTAAGAGATTTCGTATGGAAAGACACGGTGTTACTCAAGTCTTAACTAGATTGTCATACCTATCAGCTATAGGTATGATGACTAGAGTTAATTCACAGTTTGAAAAAAGTAGAAAAGTATCAGGACCTCGTTCATTACAACCTTCACAGTTTGGAATGTTGTGCCCTTCTGATACTCCTGAAGGAGAAACTTGTGGACTTATAAAAAATATTTCACTTTTAGCCCATGTGACGACTGAATCTGAAGATGATGATGCTGTATTACAATTAGCTCTCAATTTGGGAGTTGAACCAGTAGGTTTGAATTCAGTAGACTGTTTACATGAAGATTATATATATTTAATTATATTTAATGGAAACATTATTGGTTCCACTAACAAATGTATTGACTTTGTTGAAAAATTTCGGAAGTGTAGGCGGAATGGCATATTTAGTAAATTTATTTCCATTTATATATCGGAACGGCATAAGTGTATTTACATAAACTCTGGTGATGGTAGACTTTGTAGACCATATATAGTTGTACAAAATGGTCAGCCATTACTCACTAATGCTCATATAGATGATTTAAAAAGAGGGTATTGTACATTTCAAGATTTTATAGATCAATCTCTTATTGAATTTATTGATGTAGATGAAGAAAATAATTGTTTAATAGCATATAATGAAGAGAAAATTGTTCTTGATACTACTCATATGGAAATGGCGCCTTTCAGCATATTGGGTATATGTGCTAGTGTTATACCATTTCCACACCATAACCAATCACCTCGTAATACCTATCAATGTGCTATGGGTAAACAAGCAATAGGTACTATAGCTTTAAATTACCAACATAGAATAGATACACTTCAATACAATTTGTGGTACACACACATACCAATGGTTCATTCTAAAGCAGTACCAATGATCAATTATGATAAGTTACCTGCTGGTCAAAATGCCATTATTGCTGTTATGAGTTATTCTGGCTATGACATTGAAGATGCTATCATATTGAATAAGGCTAGTGTTGATAGAG
>JACXSJ010003686.1:0-20569 GCA_014851325.1 Pentalonia nigronervosa | reverse complement strand
TTGTTGTGATTTCCTTTGAACTTGATCTTTTTGTCGTTTGGCACTTTTTACGTGTTTTTCAGTTCGAATGTGTTGGCTTACGTTAAACTTTTTTTCGAAATTAATCTTTGATTCACAAACTTTGCAAAATAATACAAACCCATCAGTAAATAATATTTCAGATCCAAATTCAGATACATAGTTTCTCAAACGCGCACTAGTGGATTGTTTTACTTTCCCCATTTTGAGTATAATATTATGTTTACGAAAAAATGTACACGATTACAAGCACGCAGGCGAATACACGGCGACGGATAATCGTTGCGGACTGAACAAATAATCGAAATTATTAAATAACTATTATAGCCTTAATGGCCGCCAACCGTCCGAACTATGTTTACCGCGAATACCTTTAGTTTCACAGAACGTTTTATAAAAACATTATATAATTATCGTATTGCTCGTATCGTATTATTAATATGTTGCGATACGGGCAATACGGGCCATCATATTTTCTAATCACGAAAATAATTATAAAGAGTTGCGAGTTGTATAGGTTTAGTAAATAGGTACAAAAGGTTTCATTACTATTTTCTTTTTTAGATTGGTTGAAATTTTGGATAATTTTCCAAAATATGCAAAATAAGCACAATAACGTAAAAATAAGCACTTTCCGGCAATATGTATGAAATATGCAAAAATATGCACATTCAAATTTTAGATCTGGTATCACGGCATTATGAAATGAATTTATTTCGCACTCTGCTACATTTTACAATAAATAAAAAAGTATGCAAATGCTATAAGTCCCGAACTCTGGTTATAATATTAAAACACCAATAACCGTATACATAATTTAAATGGTCACCTAATGTTATTAGTATTACCATTTTCTAAACACGGTATAATTTTGACTTCGTTTGAGCCATTTATAGACATTTTTTCGATGCAAGTTGGAATTGACTCAAAAGTTAAAAGAATAATACATAGTATACATATTTTATTACTAGCTCAATTATCGACTCCACCTGGATAAAAATTAATTTATATAGTTTTGCTTCAAGTAAATAATTTAATATAAATATAGTTGATGAACTAGATAACTAGATTTCACTTTTTTTGTGAATTCATTTTTTGACGAAATTATTTAAAAAAAAAATTAACTATATCTAGGTGCAATAATCAGATATATCCGTAAATATAAGTTGAACTATTGTCAATAGAAATGGAGTTATCTTGTCTTGAATTTTGGTACAACAATCAGATAAATCCTGTACTATAACACAAAATATACTAAATACTTTAACAATATATTATGATCTATATTTTATAGAATATGATTTTATAAACCTTAAAGTTAGATTTAGTAAAACTTAATTATCATGACCAAGAATAAATAACTAAAATATATTGATTTTTTAATATTTTGGGATAAAAACCAGATAACCTCGTGTAAGCTTAACTTTAAAACATTTTAGAAAAAACTTATAGTTTTAACAACTCAAAGATTATTACAATCATCAAGTATCACGTATAGTATATTAAAGAACTTAATTATTATTATTATTTGATGTTAAATTCAAAAAATAAAATTATTTCTTATTGCTACTTAACAATTTAAAAAAGTTAAGTTATCTGGTTGTTGCACCAAGCTTTTCAATTAAAATTATTAATTTTATGATTTTCCACCTTTATTCTGAACATATTTTTTATTTAAACAAAAAACTGATGACAGTTTTAACAAATGCTTATAAAGACTGGCATAAATATTTTATTGTTAAGATTGATTTTCGTCTTTATGCATTTACATCAAAAACATATCCAGAATTAAGAAATCAAATCATTAAAGTTATCATTTTAATTGTAAGTATATGATTTTAAGATTTATTTTTTAAAAATATATTTATAAATATTTTTGTATACTATATTTCTTTTAATCATAATAGTTACAATATAATCTGTAAAACTGTAACCAATGACAACTATTTAAATAAATAGAAAAAATATTTTATCTTTCTTATCCAATACTAAATTCACATTTGAGCCACCTTATAGAAACCTATATATTATATGATTGAAAAAATAAGCTACAAACACCTTCCAGACTAATCTCAAGGTATCTTGATGTAAATTTTATTTGAAAACTATCCAGCAGTGTCTGAGTATACAGAGCAGGGTTTGCATTTAATCAAACTTTCGTTTTATTTTATTTGACAATCTAAACGTTACACAAAATTTGCGTTTATCGTTATTTAGAAGTAAAACATTGTACAACTTTTGCGTTTATTGTTAATCGTTTGTCATTAAAAATAATATCTAATGCGGGGAATGGTCCGGATATGGAATATAATAAATTCTTGGATCGATCGTTAAGATTGATTGCTAAATCACGTGGAATAAAAATTTCCAGGAAACCAATATTATGATTTTTAAGTAAACGGATTTTAAATTGTTTAGTTTCGCGTCATTTTTTGTTTAATGATATAATATACATTTTGTTAATTGTTACGTTTTATTTTGAGGTGTTTTATTATTTTTCTTTACCGTTTTTCGTTTTAATTACGTTTAAAATTATCAATAGTTTTTTGTCATATACAATGTTTATAATCATAATGTTACTATACGTGTGTAAGCCTTGATAGAGAGGACAAAGAAACAACGTGACATTCATTTTTATAGATTTAAATTATAATAATTAAATATTAACAATATAATAAACGAAAATGTTTTCGACAAAAATGTCTTTAATTTACTGTATTATTATAAGTAGTAATATAAATTACTTTAATATTATTAATATATTAAAACATGCTTAGTAATAATATATCGGTCAATGACCACCTTCGCTCAAAACCGTTTTTCATATACAAGGATTAAGTAAATCACTAAATTTAAACATTAGCCATAATTTCAATAATTTTTGAAGACAAGTACCGTTTTACAGTTAATATTTAAAACAAAAAATATTTCAAAACATTTTGGAATATTTTTATAGACTCCAAGTAATTTTTTTAAAAGTTAAGTTAAAATTTCAGAGTTTTTACCTCAAGTCTGAAATTAAATACATCATATGCATTGTATACACAATAATGTATAGTGACTTACTCAATGACAAGATTCACTATTCTATAACAGAAACACCTGTTGTACATCAGATCAGTTACCTACTGTTCCTTTTTTTTTGAATGGCTACTTTTTTATGTCTCGGTTGATCAGTAAAAACGTCACTCGCTGTCTCATAAACGGTTAAACATGTAGTAAAAATCCAAAGAAAATCAAAAGTTCAGTATTGCGTGGATACCCCGCAAATTGTATGTCGTGTCTTTGGCGTTGGTTGGGATGGAGGTGGTCCGTGGTTAGAGGACGTCTGGAAATCTGGCCTCGTTGCATTGTTATGACACACTTCCAAAAAAAATATATATTACACAACATAATAATGGAAATTATAGCGCTTTATTTTTAATTTCGGTTCTTGGTAAACTGCACATTTATATAAAATTAATAATAATGAAATCTAGCACTGCAGTCACTACTACCTATACTACTGCAGTTACAGAAAACGAGAAAATTCTGACCAAATTACTGTTGCGAAAGATTGTTTGGCTAATTCGGATTTTATAAACATTCGTTAAGCGTTTTTACACATGTACTGGGAGTTCTCGCGAAAGTTCTCTCTGTCTTTGTCTTTTATCTCGCTCTTCTATGGCTCTTTTATGGCTTCTAATAACATTAAATAATGCAAACCTCTATGCTTAAGGGATATTTAAAGTTTTTATAAATTTCTAAAATTAACCGCCCAAAATTCCTTAAAATATTGTAAACAGTTATTAAATAATTTTCGTTGGGTCAAAAAGCTTGAAAGTTTAATGAAACTTTTTTCATAAGTATCTAAAGTTTTAAATTTTGATAAAATTTATAAAAATCTCGAAAATTTGCAAATAATTTTGTAATTAAAAATGTATTAAATATTCAATTTTTATAGCTAAGGATTGAAAACTTTAAACAACGTTTCTCATAAAAAGTTTATATCGTTACAAAAAAATCTAAAAAATGTATAACATAGTTTTATTTATAGATATTTTAAGTTCAAACTTAGTCAAAATTAGGTAAGTATCTAAACAAAAACGATTTTATTTATTTTGTAGTAATTTAAAAATACTATTAGTGACTACTTGAATTATTTTAAGTATATGATTATATTTTATACACATGACTTTTTACAAATTAAATGTTTTCTGAAAAAAATAATTTAACTTACTGTACCTACAGCTTATGTCTAATAGTAAAATAAATTACTTTAATAGAAATATTACCATAAAATATACTTCTTAATATAGGTTAACCTATATATAGGTTGATAGATCGACTTTGCTCAGAATTGTTTTTCTTATATAATAATTTTTATAATTAAATTAAAATTTAACACATCCATTAGAATAATTACTCTAGACATCTTCGCTGTATAGTATAGCGAGATTCACTTGCCCACCTTTTTTTTTTTATTTAATTAATTTAATGTATTAACACATATATTAATATTTTATAAACAAATAATTATGCGTTTTATTGGGCATATTATATGAAATTTTTTTAGTCCTAAAGTCCGCCATTTACGAGTGAAATTCGCACGTGTGTGGTAAAATAATAATAGACAGGTAGGCAAGTCACTTACGTGTGTTCGAAATGTTTAAATGTGATAATCTGATTTTAATGTCATTTCATCCCGCACTGTTTGTTCGTGATGGTCTTTTTATTTTTAATTCATTACAAAACAATACTACTACAATATAAGGTACAGGATGATTCATCGTCATTAAGCATGCTCATTGCCTTTTTTCTTCATTAATGTAGTAATTATTTAAAATCTGATTTTTGGAATTTTTAAATATATATATAGGTAAGTAAGGACTATACTATTTTCAAATTCTTGAGATTTTTCGTGCTACTCAAGAAATTTCGATAGAAACTATTCTGTTTCATAAATAAAACCTCCATTTTTTTCTACTCTAAATTATTTAGTAAATAATTTTAAAAAAAATGTTGATATAGGTACCTAATTCAAAACTCGTACGACAGATTTTTCAGTTACCTATAAAATCTTTTATATTAAAGACAATAGGTGGTCCTAAAAATGGTTTTACATAAATAAAAAACAAAGATGTAATATTGGATCCATTATTTATGACACTTGGACCATTTTATGAATTATAAATATTGACAAATCAATTTATAAATTACTAAAATTTTTAAATTACAATAATCCTCATATTTTTTAAACCTATTATAAAGGATCTATTATCTTTAGTACACGCAGAGTTAAAATATATAACTCAAAAACTACTCATCAAAATTTTAAATTCATCACGTCAACATTTTCAGAAAAATTATCTGATAAATAATTTACTATATAAAAGAGGAGTTATCATTTGACATACAAGTTCTTTAAGTAATATTTACAAAAATTTCAAAAATTTTAAAATATATAGTCTTTAAATAAAAATTCCAAAAATCAGATTTTAAATAACTGTGTGTTATCGTAGAAAAAAAGGGTTGAGCATGTTTGGTTAATTACTCAGGTCATATAATATATAAATAGGAATCACGTTTAGCTCTGTGTGTATGCTGTATTATATATGTAAGCAGTTTTCAAAAAGGGAGTAGAGAATTATATATAATACACTGTATCAATAGAGAATTTTCCATTCCACCGCTCACAATTTTACCTAAAAAAAGGTGGTCAAGTGGGTACTGCTCTGCTGTATAGAAGATATCGGGTGGGTTACAGTAATTGATGTGTTAATATTGAATTCAATACATCGTTATGCACGAAAAACGGTTGTGAGCGGATACGATCAAAAGTTGAAATTTAAACGCTTATAAAAACAAGTTAAGAAAACTCACTCTGGGAGCGTGTTAAATTCCCGGTTTCTAAACGATTTATATGATTCATACGATTTATGTATAATTTATAAATAATTTAGTGATTTGAATAAGTTTATGTATAGAAGCTTTAATAATTTAAATATCTTAATATTTAACCTTTTTTTTTTTAATATTGGCTAGTAAAAATCTATATTAAAACTCATATTCTGATACCGATTTTTCAATGTTAGCTTGTATGAATTTACTTTAAATAGGATTGTTATAAAATTAATTATTTATTCACTGATTATAACGTGTTCTAAACATATGTTTAGAAACTTAAAAACCGTGTCTTTATACCTTTAATATTTTTTAACTTTTATGTAATTATAATAACAATTTAAAAGAAAACTTGTATTATATTTTTATCTTTTTACCCAAATGAATAATTTTTAATTAAAATGTATAGAAAAAAAAAAACTAAAATAAATCGAAAACGGTCTAACTTTTTGGTAACCTTGGTTATCAAATTATTATTTCAATAATTATATTAAAATGTTAACAAATAATTATAAATACTTATTCATTTTTTGGTAGTTATCGATTATTTTAAAAAGTACTGATAATTTTTAATTTGACCTTTCAAAAATATCTACCTACCAACTAGATCCAATTTGCTACCAGAAATTTCAGTCGAAGTTGATAATCAGAGCATTTTATCTAATAGAAAAAGTGTTTCTAAACATAAGAAAACACATCAACGTAAAATCAATCATCGTTATGCTCAGAATTTAAAATTCAACCCCCCCTCCCCCTTAAAAAAATTAACTTGTAAACTGTACGTGTATTATAGTAGGTAGTTTTAATTAAACTGGTCTATGATATTTTTATCTTGACTCTTGAGAAATAATACATTTTACTATGATAAAAATTGTTCTGTCGGTGATCATTATACACACACTGTAGGTATAGCATCAATGTACTTTATCACTAATTATAAAGTTTTTGGCAGAAAATGCAAATTTCAAAACTGCATTATATTTTGTTTGAACTTAAAAGATTAATTTTTTCCAAAGCCACATTCAACCAATAACAATTTATTTAAAGTATACCCATCTAATCTACTGACTGATTAATTAAATAAATGTTTATCTTTATAAAAAATTTTACAAAAATAAGTTTGTATCAATTGTTTTCTTTATTTTGTTAAGCTTAAGAAAAATAATACATATAGACAACAAGTTTAAGTTTTAATGTTTATGAAACTATCTGCTTTACTCTTTAATTTTTTAATATAAGCTATAAATCACAGTGTAATTATATTTTTTAAAACGTTGAAAATATTTGAATATTTTTAAAACAAATTCATACAACAACAACACTCAATACACACACACATACATGCACATAAAGGGTGATTTAAAATTTATTTTACAGTCTACATTTTATCATATAAATATTCAAAAAACAGAAAAAAAGTATAATACGAACGTTTTTTTCATTAAGAAACATCTAAAATGATTTGTACATTTTATAATTTTTGATAATATTTTAGGTTTTAGCGGGTCAACTTTAGAAACCTAAATGGGAACCTATACTTTTTTTGCAAACATAATATGAAGATATTTTTTAATACATTTTAGTGCTTGAAAAACATTAAATAATACAAAATCCTATGCTTGATTTACTGTTTTTATACATTTCTAAAATCGACCACCGAAAATTCCCTAAAATATTGTAAAAAATTATATAATAATTATATATTATATTAATTATTATTATCAGGTATTAATTATGTTTCTAAATCAAAAAATTTTCGTATCATATTTTTTTCTCATTTTTTGATCAGTATAGTGGCCGCATCATACATTTGGAATCACCGTGTATAGTTTACCCGAAATAAACATTTTTGTTTTTACTGAATTTAAAAATAAGATATACAGGATTACACAATTTCAAATTTGCTATGTAGATTTTTAATCTAAAAAAAATATAGTGTCATTTAATTTTCTGTTGTCACTTATAATCTCGATTATTATTATCGTGCGGATTCGTTCGAAAAATCACCATTAATAATATTCGATTTTGTGAAAAACATTGGTAACATTTTACAAAGTTAGTTTTAAGTAACAAACTTAAAATAAACAGAAAAAAGAAACAGAATTTAATGTTAAATGCCACAAAAACTCCATAATTCTTTAAAAAATGAAAAAAGTTTCTTTATAAAATTGAAAATTGTCAAAAAATTAAAATTAAAATTTTTTATTTAGATTCAAAAATATAGAAAACGAATAATATATTATAAAACAAGTATCACCTAGTTTTGAATAACAATGCAAAGTTTATCCCAACCTCAATTTGCATTGTTTATTTCCCAAAATAGATAATATTTATGATAGGGGGAACAAACATATTTAAAACATTAATAAGAAGTGTGGTGGTTATGTAATTTTATTTTAAAAATTAAATGTAAGGTTTGTTCAAAGAAATAACTAAGCTATAACCATAAAATAATTTGTCGATAGTCTCCGCTAGTCCACATAATATGGATGATCGAAAGATTTTCAAATCAATTTCTCGAAAGCTGTTTAGAATTTATGACGTGTTCATAAAAGCAGTTAACTGTCGTGTACATTCGGTTCGTACTATTTATACGTGAATATAATAATTTGGTTGAAATATTTTAAACAATAATTTCGTCTGCGTGCCATATGTAATTTTTTGGAGTGAATTGTAGGCCTCCTCCCCTTCACTCCATATAATACTTTTAGTAATTTATTATAACTTTCCGATGATTTAGCCCGAACATAAATTTACAACCCGCCTCTATCAGACAGACAGTTTGTCCGTTATTATTAGATTTTTGACAAAACCATTAGTTTATCGACGATGCATGCCTTATTGTTATATACCTAATTAAATTTGAAATTATCATTCTAAACATTTCGCGGACATTTGTGACGCTTTTCATTCAATAACACCAAATACTTTGAGTTTAAAAACTATAAAACTATAAAGTTTTATCGGGCAAGTTTATTATCATAATAATTTATCAGTTAGATTTGTAAAAATTAATTAATTTATAATTAATATAATATTAAGATAACGTCCATCATAAAAATGGAAAATTTCGTTAGCATCAGTAGATTAATTACAGGGGGGGGGGGATTAGAATGGAATATCCTCCCCATGACTTTTTTCTGTTAAAAAACTGGCACATAACATTTATCTATTTATTTAACATTACTATAGGTTAGGTAGGTAGGTATAAGGATGGTACATTTTTCTAACGTTACATTCCAAGAACTACCTAATTTTGTTCTTCTTGTAAATTATAAATTATGAAAAATAATAAATATAAATGAATAAATATATATGAATTAGAAAAAAAATGTATTTTTAAATGCAATTATTTATTGTTTTTATTTAGTGAAAAAATAAGAAATTTAATAAATAAAATAATATTACTTTAGTATTTATTAATTTTCTGTGATAAGTTTTAAAGTGATTTATTTTCGTTGCACACTTAATGTTAATTCATTTATATTTAATTCATAATTAGTTTAACTTTTAATAAAATATGCGGCACTGCGTTCACCCGTAAACGGTTCTTTGGATCAGATTTGATAAAACTAATTTCCGAAAAGAGTGACTTACATAAATAAATTGAAGAAGAAATTAATAAAATAGTCATGCTACTTTAAAATGGAATAATTTTCTGGAATAGCATTTCAAATATATAAAAAAAAAAAAACCCCCGTTTCCTGTATTTTCGACCAGAATGCCAACTGCTCCATCACGCTCAATTTATTCCGATTCGTTTCTTAGTAATACAAATTTTTGTTTCCATATTATATTATACAACTAAAAATCTACAAGCTGTATTTCAAAATCATGTAAAATCAACCATTCGAACACTTTGAAGTTGATTTTTTCGAATGACAAGATGTTTTGATAAATAATTAATTTCATGGTTTTTTAAAATTATTTGATACTATAGTATATTTTATATAGAATATTTTAATACAAAAAAATCTAAATCCTCTATGCTGCCATCATAAGTTAAAAATGCCGTAAAAAAATTTTTAGGGGTAATAAGTAAAATGTACAAAAATTGCACTCACTCCCCACAAACAATATCAATTTTAATCAAGACTTGCATTTGAAATTATATTTCGTTTTACGTTAAACAGTTTTTGTGTTTATCGTTATTTAGAAGTAAAATGTTATACGACTTTTGCGTTTATTGTTAATCGTTTATCATTAAAAATAATATCTAATGCGGGGAATGGCCCGGATATGAAATATAATAAATTCTTGGATAGATCGCTAAGATTGATTGCTAAATTACATTGAATAAATATCTCTACAAAACCAATATTATAACTTTTAACTAAACGGATTTTAAATTGTTTAGTTTCGCGTCGTTTTTTGTTTAATGATATTCTATAAATTACGTTTTGCGTTATGTTTTGTTTAATGATATATAAATTTTGTTGATTGTTATATTTTATTTTGTGGTATTTAATTATTTTTCTTTACCGTTTTCCGTTTTAATTACGTTTACAATTTTCAATCGTTTTTTGTCAAACGTTACTATAATGTTTGCAATCACTGATTTCAATAATTGAATACTTACCTATTGATAGAAAACAAATATGCTTATTTACTAAGCATCTAATGAATAAACAGTGGATTTATAGTCTCAATTTAAATACAAATTACTGACATCTGAAAACTGCCCATCATTGATATATTCTATTATAATAAACTATTATAACATAATCAATCATTTTTTATACGACTCTGCTGTATTTTGTCACGAAGAACCATTTATGCAGTATAAGAAATGGTATAAAATATCCAAGGATAAATTAATATCTAGGTATAATTAACCAAAAGATAAAACAATAAATATCTAAATTAAAATCAATTTAAAATAGCTTGTTTAAATAGGAAATTATAATCACATTATTCATTATTCAATTACATTTAATTTATTAATAATATTACTTTATGAAACATATAACATTGTTTAAGTATATTTTAATATTATTTTTTTAAAAATATTTTATATAATTATTTATTTCATATTATCGATAATCATACTCTTATAAATTTAAATACCAATATATAAAAAAAAGAAATGAAAATATTGTATTCTTTTTTAAACAGTTTATTTTCAATTTTTTTTTATCCTTGGATATTCCGACCTAGATTCGTGGGAAATAAAATACTTATGTATAAGGTAATTTTAATTAATTCAAAATGTTAGATTGTTTAATTGTTTGTACACAATCTTACAGTTGTAAACATTTGTAGCCTTGAAGATATACGTATACGTTATAAGATATACAAGGTGATCCGTTGATACGTCTACACCTCCACTAAAATTCTAAAAAAAGTTGTATCGCAATGACATAAAATCAAAATAAAAATTTAATTTTTTTTCAAACCGATTAAATTTGCATTTGAAATATTCTAAATTTTTAAAATTTCAAAAAATTAATTTAAAATAGACAAAAAAAAATATCGAAAATCTGGAAAATCACTTTTATTGTATACATAGTTGTTTATTTAAATATCAGCATATCGCGTATAAAACTAAGTACAATTTGTACAGGTACAGTGTGCAGTGCTAATTGGATACGTGTTATATATAACTGTTTGATTTTAAAAATCAGCAGATATAAATGTCATATTTTTCAACAAACTCGAATGCGGTGTAGGTAGGTACAGATCATAAGTTCGATAAATGAGGGGTGTACGTAAACGCGAACGTAATAATACTATAACCACCGAATCATATTTTATTACACACAAACATGAATTTTATGATATTATACAGATACGAAAATGTTATTTACCTGCTCGTATACAAGTACATGTATATTTGTACAACCCACATAGCTACTTCTATAGGCACTAATACAATGACTATATATATATATATATATTGTGCACATGAGCTGTCAAAAAACTAATAACCTTTTCACTCAGCGTGGAATCTCTATAATACCTACCTACGCCCATATATATATATATATATATGACATATTCTCCAAAAAGTAATAACTTACAACATATTTATTACATTATAAACTTACCCATATCCATAGGTGTGTATACAGGATGATTCATCGTGCATAATTATCCCGATTTTTTCATTTAATAATCATTTTTTTTAAATTCTGATTTTTGAAAGTTTTAAAATGAAAAAAAAATATTTAATATTTCTTCTTTTTTTGAAGATCATATTTTCAAATTCTTGAGATTTTTTGTACTATTTAAAGAGTGCCCTGTGGGAGGAATTAAAAAGCGGATAGATTTTTGAGAGTTTGTATGTATCAAAATAAAAATTTAAACGAATGGTTTTGAGTTGTTTAACTTTATGTTTTAAGAATAATAGGTCTACAATAATGGATTTGGAAGATATGAAATATATGACTTTGAAATGTTCAGTAATTAATCAAATAATATTTATAATTTATAAAAATTATCTAAGGATAATAAATACTAGACTCAATTATATATTATATTATATTATATATTTTATATTTTTGTAATACCACTTTTAAGAACTATTGTATTTAGTCTGAACATTTTAAAAACTGAAAAACTATGCGTTTAAATTTTAAATTAAGAACATAGAAAATTAAAAAAAAAAAAAAACGAATAATTTATAGTAAAAAATAGCAGTTCTCATTTGAAAAACATAAGTTTGTATCGCCACAGAACACTCTTTCAATAATACAAAAAATTTCAAGAATTTAAAAATATGGCACTAAAGTAGGTGTATTTAAAAGTTCCGAAAATCAAAATTCGAATAAAGTCATTATTAAATGAAAAAATAAGGGTTAGCATGTTTGGTGAACCCTCTATAAGAAATTCATATTATATTACATTGAAATTATGCATGCACTGAATATTTGACTGTAATATTTACCTACTAATAAAGTTCATAATACGAGTACCTATACTTGCTACAGGGAGCTATATACGTATTTTTAAAATATATTCTCCAATGCATAAAACTATTAAAAAATACAAAAACATTTCGATAACATATTTCGAATAGGCATTACTTATGTAATGTAGTTATCTACTTATCTATGTGACAGTTACTCCGAATCTGAAAAAAGGAAGTTGGTAAACTGAGTCCTAAATAATCGGTGAATATTTTTATTTATTTTTTATTGATCTCGAAGCAGAACCTGCCATCTATGGCCATTAATTATAGTTAAGGTATTTACAATAATTTACAAAATACATATTAATTCCTATAATTTTTTACAATATTTTAGGGGAGTTTTTGACGGTCAACTTTAGAAATTTATAAAAATGTTAAATATCTCTCAAGCATATAGAGCTTTGCATTAATTCAGCACTAACATTTATTAAAAAAATGTCTTTATATTAAATTTGCAAAAAAGTATAGGTTTTCATTTGAGTTTCTAAAGTTGACCCCTTAAAAGCCCCCAATATATATTGTAAAAAATTATAAAATAAACAAATAATTTTAGATGTGTCTAAATCCAAAAATCTTTTGTATTTTACATTTTTCTGTATTTTGAATACTTATTTGATAAAATGACTGTAATATAAATGCTGAATCACCTTTTACTTACTTATATGAATAGTATTATATTGTTTAATTGAGTATATAAAATATAATAGTATACATAAAATAATTTAAGTACTCACTAATAGTATTTTTAAACTACAACGAAATAAATAACATCGTTATTCTTCATTTAAATATCTAATTTCGTCCAAATTTGAACTTAAAATTTTTATAAATCCAACCACGTAAATATATTTTTTTGATTTTTTAGTTACACTATTAAATACTTATGAAAAACCTTGTTTTAAATTTTAAATCTTAAACTAAAAAAACTGATATTTTTATATATTTTTAACTACTAAAGTTTTTAACTTATAACAATTTATAAACATTTGAGATTTTGATGAATTTTGATCAAAATTTAAACTTTAAATGCATATTAAAAAAAATGAACTCATGTATTCTTAATATTTTTTATTCGCTAAAATAACAACTTATATGGAACTTTGTATAAAATTTTCAAGCAATTTGATCTGTCAACAATTTTTTTATCGATATTTATAGAAAAAAACCAAACATTTCTTAAGCTTACGGGCTACAATAAGCACAAAAATTGTCAAATTATTTTTTTTAAATTGTTGGTGTATAGAAAACATTTGGTAAAAATTTCAAATGTCTATGTTTATTCCTTTTTGAATTAAAAAATTAGTTTGATTTTCCAGTAATTTTTTTTTCAAAAAGGTAGAAAAACTTATAGAAAAGATTGTGTTAAACTTTCAAATCTTGTATTTAAATAAAAAAAAATGTTAAGAATTTTCTAAACAAATGAAAAGTGCAAAATGTTATGATTTTTACGTATTTTGTTGAAATTTTAACTTCAGACGCTTATAAAAAACTATTAAACATTTAATTTTGAATTACAACAAGTTATTAAGAACTTTGTATTAAATTTTTAAGTTTTTTGACCAAATTGAAAATTTTTTTATTGATAATAATAAAAATAAAATTAAAAAAAACCCAAAAATTTAATATGCTTACAAATAGTTCAAAAAAAGTCAAAATATACTAAAAATTTTATGGTGTATAGAAAATGCTTTTATAAATATTTAGTGAAAATATCATGTATATACAGTCATTTTTTTTATAATTTGCGTCAAAAAACAAAACTGATTTTGTCAAAAATCAGTTTTGCATAAAATTTCCCGTTTTCCTTAATTTTTCTTATGTTTTTCCAGACGCGTTTAAAAACTATTGGGGGTTTTTTACTTTTGACCCACCAACTAGATTCACTTTCCTATCGGAAAATATGCTGGTGAAGTAAATTGAAGCACTTCTACTGTACTAAAATGTGAATGACAGATACAAAAAAATAAAAACACAACATAGTAAAATATATACGTACATTCTGTGCTCCGCTCAGAATGTAAAAAAAGAATAAGTGCATTTTGTATGTGCATTGTTTTTTTTTTTTTTTTTTAATTTTAGGGCATTTTCAGAGCATTACATTTTCGGCGATGACTGATATCTAAGGAGGTTATCTATGATAAAAAAAAAAAAAAAAAAATTAATATCCGTAAAAGGTGGGTGCTTCAAGCTCGCAAGCACCACACCACCCCTAAATCCACCTCTGTAATGATCAACGATCAATGAACTTTGTGGATCCAGCGGGCGTTCAGCAGTAATTGCGATTTGGAAATCCGATGACCGAGAGACGACTGCTTCGGGGATTGATTTCATTATAATATACGCGTAAACATAATATCAGTTTAACACGATAATTGCGTTATGAGGTAACTCGAGAAAGCAATAATAACCCGCAGGATACGCATTATCGGTTATACTCATGGACCTAACACTCACACTTGGTGTAAGGTCTATGGTTACACTACATATCTCGCACACAGTTTTCTCGTGGTCAACAACGAATTCAGTACATTAATATGTTATGTACCTTTTATGACGCGAAATGCGCAGTGCGTCTAACAATGAAAACACATTATAACCGAATGACGCAATTATTTCTGAAAACAACGACTTAAAATAAAATAGGTACAACCTTCCGGACCGAATACATGTTGTTGTGATATAGATATTATTATATCAACTTGTATAATGTACCTAAATCTACGACGTTAAGGTGTAATTTTTATTAATTTTTCTTTTTAATGTATTTACTGTTATTATTTGTTTTACTTATTTACGCCAAACGGTATAACAAATTAAAATTAACAACGGGTGATAATATATATTATTGTGATTACACTACAGTCAGATAACTGCAGTTTACAAACTTAACAGAATTAAATGTACAAAACAAAAGTGCATGTAGAGCAAACGCATAATGGAATATACTAAAACTAAATAACTACTATTACTCCAATTTTTTTCTCAAAACTGTTTTTCCTTGTGTTAGTTTTGTAGTTATATTTCTGATATTTTGTTAAGCTAAGATTTTACTGTATTACTACTTATCAAAGGATACTGACCCGTTTACAATAAATAAATAAATAAAACCAAGTGCATCTATGTAGAATAAGTACAAATTGAATCCTCGTTGGTGACACTCGTCATCAGTGGCGTGACGTGCATGGTAATCGGTCTAAAAGACCATTTTAAAAAAAGTTTGACAAAAAGTCTGAAAATATCAATTATTATTTATTAAAATGTATATTCATTTTCTTATTCAATAATTGATATGATAATTATTTCTTATATCTATAAAATTACGATTGTCAAATACAAATATATTTTAATAATATTTGAAAATTGTAGGTATAATAAGGTATACTAATCAAGTGGCATAAGAAAATTAATTACATTTTTTAAACTTTTATTTTATGAATAGATTATTTATCATTACTGTAGGTAGTGTTAAAAATGTTTGTATTAACTAATTACATTTTAATAATATTTGTAAACTATAAGTATGTATAAAGAGAGTAATCAAATATAATATGTATAAAAAAGATCAATCACATTTTTTTAAATTTTAATTTTTTAAATAAAATATTTTGTGTTTTTGGATTTTTTGTCTGACATTATAAAAATGAGTCCGAACTTTTTTCAAAATGGGCTTTTTGTCCTCGGATTTTTCGTCCGGGATTCGGCATGCATGCATAAGCAGTATAAGCGTTGTTTACACTTTCAGTTATAAAACGTAATGTGTATAATTTTAAATGACCAAATCAGAATTAAATTTAAGCCTTTGTCAAGTTCTAATCGTCTAAAATTAAATCATATTATTATTTATTACATTTATTGTTGATGGTATTATTTTTATATATTATCGTTATTTATTAGTAATAACATCGTTGGTTTTGGGGGCGTTTCGGCCGTCGGCTGATAACAAGCTGAAAATTCGTTAAAATTAACTCCAATCTCCAGCACACACTCGTTCAGCTCAACAGTGCATTTTCTAAAATATGACGCGTGTGTAAGAGATTCCAATTTCTTTTTTTATTTCATATAATATAGGACTATTACAGTCTATAGTATAAAAGTAATCGCATTAGAAATAGTATAAAGGGTAGTGGTACTGATTAGTGATGTGAAAAATCCGGATTTTGCAATGAATCCGGATTTCGAATTTGAAAACATTGAATTAGTGTTCTTTCAAGAATTATTTATATTAAATACAAAATAACTACACATTTTTTAAAATAAATTTATATTTTGAACATGTTATTTATAGACTTTAGTACTCAAACACAATTGTAATTAGAACTTTATTTAAAGTAACTAACAAAATAAAAAAAATATATCAAAACTGTAAGGTATAAGTTCAAGACTTTTAACTACATTTATAAGTTATATTATAAGCATTAAATTAAATTAGTATCACAATTTACAAGTATCAGAATAATTACATGAGTACATGAGACTTAAAATGTTTACTAATTATTGAGATATCTAATTTAAACCATCGTTATCTTGTCCGAGAATTAAAAGAATGGCCGTAAAGTGGTGTAATGAAAGTTTTATGATTAAAACACAGAAATTTAAAATGATTAACCCAAACCTCGAATTTTAAAATCCGAAAATCCTAGTTTCAGATTTCAAAATCCGAAATCCGGATTTGGTAGATTTTTGAAGAATTTGGATTTCATTCCCATCACTAGTACTGAAATATAAGCTACTTTCAAATGTGTTACACGACCAATCGTCGTGATTTTAAATTTTTAATCGACATCATTATTTATTTAATCGGCACTGGGGCTGTCATCGTCCACCGCTTTTCACTCACTTCTAAGTCTGAACTATTGTACTCGATTCCTATAGTAACAATAATATTTATTTAGTTATTACAATCATATTATTACAATCATTTCAAATATATTTTTTTGTATAATATTTTTATTTTTGATTATTTTATGATGAGTAATAGTCGTGATAAAGATTTTAATTAGGAGAAAAATCTCAAAGTAAACAGTAATTTAATTTTTGTAAGGAAAAAATAGTAATATTAATTGGAAACTTTTGGATACTGGTAGTTGTAAAAATAATATAGAGATACAGATAAGTATAAGTTTTGGTATTTGCTTACACCACTGTTGACTCCACGCGCGAATAATAGGATAAAAAAGTCATGGAACAAAGAAGCAACGAATAAAAAAGCCACAGACAAAAAAAGACATGAAATTAACTATACAGAGTGTTTTGTCGCGTGCGTTCTACTTTCAACTTTTTTTATACAATTTTTTTGTGTTTAAACAATTTAATATAATTTATTATTATTATTATAAGTAGGTAGTATAATCATATTATACAAAAAATTATATTTATAACAATAATAGTAATTAATAAGTACAAATACATTAGTATATATTACACATACTATTATGCCTTTATATTTTGTATGATAAAATATTTTATTATTAATATAATATTATATGCATACAATTATAGATATAATATATATATAATTTGTTGTATAATACGATGGTACTACCTACTTGTATAATTAATAAATTGTATTAAATTGTTTTAATGCAAAATTATTGTACAAAGCAATGAGACACTGTTTGTTTCGTGTCTTTTTTTTTGTCCGTGGTCAAGGCTGTAGATATAGTACTATTATAATATTACTAGCCATGTCCGTGGCTTTTTTATCCTGTGATTCCTTTTTTTATCCGCGTTTTTTTTTTTGTTCTTGACTTTTTTATCCTAAACTTCACTGCGCGTCATCATAAAAATGCAAAATTTTCGTCTTTGGTGGTGTTGGAGCGCGAATCTGTCGAACGGGTTTTATACACGAATAAGACACGTGCAAATTTCAAAGTATAAATTTGTGCTAATCACGTGCTAAAATTTGGCATAACAAGTTTTTTTTATTATTATTAATTTTTCAGGTTGAGGGTGCTGATGGTGAGACGTAGTCTGTCGAGCACCGCACATATTATTTTTTTATCATATACAGATGTAAAATTTGTCATGCAAATTTTAGCAATAGACGTGCGAATTCATGCTAATTACATGCTTATTGATTGTGAAAAAAAAATGTTAAAAATAATTTATTGACGGCAGTACTGGTAAGACTTACGAGGTATATGCATTGGTTGGTTACGGGAGAAGTTTGTCGTAGGTACCAAATGCAAAGTAGAGATAATTGTTCATAAGATCAGGACTGAATGCAAGAAGTTTTGATATTAACGCGGTAAAGTAACTCTGGCTAATTAACCGACCAATCGATTAGTTTATACGTAAGAAGACCAAGTTAATGATAACTCGCTATTAGTTATTAATTATTATAAAGGGTAGAACAGGATTACGAACATTTTGACCGGCTAATTCTCATGCACCGTTGCCGCATCGATTCGTTGCCGATTACAAAATAGTATAATATTACATTTATTAAAGGTTTTCTTTTTATGAATTAATAAATTCAAATTTTTATTTATTTCTTCTTAAAATAATATTATTATACATTTAGCATAATTATATAACTATAAGTATACATAAATGATATGATTGTATAAAAAATGATTATTGACAATAATAATAAAATAAAAAAATGAACAGAAAATTTTTTATGCTTATAAATAGCTTAAAAAGAGTCAAAATATATCGAATATTTTATAGTGTATAGAAATGCTAATATAAATACTCGGTAAACAGTTGATGTATCTTTTGTTATTATTTTTTGGGGTCAAACTAAAAAATAAAATGGATTTTTTCAAAAAATTGGGGCTAAAAATTACAGTTTTACCTTAAATTTTTATTTTTGTTTTTCCCAAAACTTTCAAAATTATCAGAAAAATTACTGAAGTTGAAAACCGAAGCATTATTTTGACAACTTATCGTGTACACAAACGCACACACACATTTTATTGTAAAATAAATATATTTTACTCTTTAGTTAGTTTTGGATACCTCATCGTAGTAGGTATTATTAATTTGTTTAAAAAATAGTTATGGAAGTTACATGATTTTTGTTTGCGACGGTTTTAGATTTTGAACAGAGCAAGGAATGTATTGATTTTACAATGAAGTATGTTTTTTTTATTTTTTTTATGTCTATCACCACGTTTAAGAGCAGTAAAAGTGCTCCAATTTCAGCATCTTTTCCCGTAGAAAAGTGAATCTAATTGGTACTCTGCGAGGTCAAAGGTTCTCCATAGTTCTCAAACGCGTAGGAAAAAACAACAACAAAAATTATGAGAAAAAAGAGAATTATTACGCGAAGTCAATTTTCAACAAAATTAACTTTGGTTTTTGGTGTAATACCAAAAGTAATCACAGTAAATAAATGAAATTTTCAATGAATGTTTATATAAGCATTTTATATACATTATAAAATTTTCAAAATATTTTGACTTTTTTAGAGCTATTTATAAGCATAATAATATTTTGGTTTCTTTTTTTTATTTTATTTTTATTATTATCAATAAAAATGTTTTCAGTCAATCAAAAAACTCGAAAACTTAATGCAAGGTTCTTTATAACTTGTTGTAAGTAAAAGAATTTTTAAAAAAAGTTGTTGAACGTAATTATTATCCAATGATTTTTTTATGAGCGTCTAAAATTAAAATTTCGACAAAATACGTAAAAATAACGAAAATATGCATCTTTTTTTATTTGGAAATTCATAAAAATTTTTCTATTTAAATCTAAGATTTAAAAATTCATCCCAAAGTTCTCTATAAGTTTTTCTACATTTCTAAAAAA
>JACXSJ010003685.1:0-20498 GCA_014851325.1 Pentalonia nigronervosa | reverse complement strand
GTACCTCCACCCAAACCCAAACTATAACCTTATCAAACTAGGGAGTTCTTTCTGCCGCACCCGGTACAAGTGTAAATCCAAGTATAATTAAAAATATGAGAATGTAAAAACATAAAGGATTGCACAACACGTGGGATACAACAATCAATGTGAAGATTAAATAAATTATTAAACATTTATGATTATTGATTAGTAATAATCAGGAATTGGCGCACAAGCAATTTTTACAAATTCATCATAGTTAACTTTGCCATTTGGATGAACATTGGCTTCTCGAAAAATTTGTTCAACTAAAAAAAATTAACATTTACAGAAAATTATTTATTTTTATAATAAACAGGATTGAAAAACAGACCTTATTAATTTATATCATCTAGTTAATTAAGTTTAATAAATAACATACCTTCTTTGCTATTTAAATGTTCTCCCCAACCTTGCAATAAATGTTTGAGATGTTTACTATGAATAGTTCCAGTGTGTTGACGATCGTTAGCTTTAAAGGCTGCTAAAATTTCATTAGGTAGTTTTTCTACACGACAATGATTGTGCATTACTTTCAGAAATTCTGGAAAATGTAATTTTCCATCTGAAAAAAATAAAAATAACATACCATAATTTATATTTTTATCCTAAGGCATTTTTAAACTAAATATGTTAAGTTTTTAAATTTACAAACTAATTATGATAATCAAACTCAATAATAATTAATATTTATGAATTATTAAAAAAAAAAAGTACCTATGGCAATTGACAACAATACATCAACATAGGCGCAAATAGCCTAACATTTTTGGGAGGGACTCAAGCCTATCCTTTTATAATAGCAGTTGGTAAAAATATCCAAGATAAAAATGCCCTTGAAAATAATACCCAAAAGAAAAAATATCAAATATTATTTCACACAGTTAATTTAATTTTCCAAAATTTATTTAATTTATCAAATATAAATAATTCATTTTTTTTTTAAAATTTATTAACAGATGTATTATTTATATTAGTTGCTAAAATATTAGTTTATAATTTATATACACATATATTATTATAATGGAGTTTTTATGTTAATTTCTAATAATTACTTGTGTTGATATTATATTATATTTATAACTAAGGCACAGCTTTCAATGCAAATTGCCTTTTTTTAAATGTATTGAAATAATGCTTTTCGAACATAAAATTTGTTTTATATATCAAAGAATTAAAAAAAATAATTAAACTTAAATTTAGCATTTTTTGACATTGTAAGTGCATTTATAGGTTTTTAAGGCATTTTTTTTAAAATTATTTTTACATACTTTATAGTCAGAAAATTTGATAACATTTATTTTTATTTCCTCCGAAAAAAAAAATATATATATATATTTCTACTTTTAAAATGTATTATGGATTTAACGATTATACCAGTTAAATATGATGCCAGCTGTAATAAAGATAAAACAATAAGTTATTTATCAGAGTCATAATGTAATCATATTGCACTAATGTGTATAGTCTCATCTGTAACTGATTCCCGAGTGACATAGTTTCGTTCTGTATAATTAATTTATCAATTATTAACAGAGTATAACAACTAGTAATAATTACTAGCTTATGAACTGGGGAGACTTGACTGATATTTGGGGGAGGTGACAAAGCCTCACCCCCATGCACATCAATTATTAGATACAAAACTGTAACTGTTATACAAGATTATAATTTAAAAATTAAATGTTTTCTAGTCTTTATTTTATTAGATTAATTTAAATATTCAATTCATAAATATTGAATAGTGTAAATTAAATCAATCGGTAAGTATCTACACAGCCAGGAATCCTTTAAATAAATCATCAAGTAAATTATTTTTTTATTTAATAAAATGTCAAACATTAAATACACGAATGAGTTATGTATTTATGTTTACGGTTTTATTAATAATACCAGTGAAAACATTTAAGTTATATAAATTTCTTCATGGATAAATTAAATATTTTCAGGAGTAAATTTAAAAATAATATTGTTTTATTTTAATCTAATTACCTATTTGCACTACTTACTGTTTTCTGTAAAGTATTTCTTTAATTCAGTTATTGTTGGACTCATTCCTAAAGATCGCATAATTACACTGAGCTCATCTAGTTTGTTAATCGCCCCTTCTCTAGCAAACAGATAAAAACATTCTCTGAATTCTAAAAAAAAAAAAAACAATCAGAATGTAAAATAGATATACAGTACACATATTTAGGACACCCACAAGTCATCATGTTCATAACAATATTTACAATTAACTAATGTCTTACCATCGATGTCTTCTTCCTTAAAGTGATGAGCCATTATCGTGCGCAAATAAAATAAATAACAATTGATCGTTTAGATGGTAGTAGATCTCGTAATAATATTATTTCTAGATGTCCAGTGTACCTAGATGGTGAGTTATATAAATAATAAACTTTACTTTTGTTGTATTTTATCTAATATTCATAATAAAGTTGCTATAACCATATCGATAAACGTTATATATTTTTAAATATCCACCAATTGAAATATAAAACAGAGATTTGAAATACCTAATACACCTATCGTCGTCAATACTCAATACGAATAAATCGCACAGATGTAATTTATAGGGCTTTATAGTGTTCACCGTACAAATCGTAACGGCGCGATACTATGCAATAATTGCTACTCACTAATGACAGAATCCCCACCGACCGTATGATATGAGACCTGTGCTACGTGTAGCATAAATATATGCTGAATAATATGCACAACACCTATGCCAACGGTGACGATCGTCACTCATCAAACGAACGAATTGAATTCATATTTCACAGTATTCGATCTGTCAAACATGTGTGTTGTGGGTTTAATGACTTATTGACTTAAGTAACGACTAACGAGGTGTCGTCGTCACGGACTTCGGTAGTTCGACATTGTTTTATGACGATATATTATAGAACTCATCATATCAGGAACTTGATAAGAACGAAACGCTGGTGGTGGAAAGCGTAAGGTATCCTCGGCGGTACTGGAACGGGTGTGCAGAACCGGCGCAAGCCCCCGGGCGATTATTGCTCTGCGGCGCTGTTGCCGTGATGTCTGCACCCGTCGGTGCGCGGGATGGGGAACCTACGTACTCGGTGGTCCTTTGTCCAGGACGTGTGTATTTCTCCCGTCCAATTCCTTTTTCGTCACCGATGATAAAAAAAACAGCGACGCAGAACAATAATAGACGGTACCGGATTAAGTTGCATTTACCACAGCACCTTATGCCACATTACTGTCACCGTCGCCGTTATTAATAATAATAATAATAATAATACATTAATCCCCGTACCTATGCGTACGAGTCGCTTTGTGCAGTGCCTACAGACCACTACTGCCCACTGCGTCCTCACTGCCCTTCGCTCATAACGGGGAAGAGACGGCGTGCGACAGCTGTTCGCGAGGATAGGTTTGCTGCTATTTTTATCAAATGGTGAAAAAAAAGAGCTCGCAGCTAAAGTGAAATCGTCGACTCGGGGACAACGCAAAAGAAGTCGACCAAAGCGACCCTCGACGGCCGCCGTCCGTCCGCTTTTCGCGTCAGAGTGTCGCACGACCGTGAACGGGTCCTGTTCTCCGTCGCCGTTTTGTCGTTTTGCGTGTTAATCGGAGGAGGAGCTCGTTCGTCGTCTCCTCGCGTCGTCGTCGTCCGCAAACAGTACAGAGTGAGTACCGATATTGCATTAATATTAATGTTTGGCAACCGATTCGGATACGTATCGGCGATGTGTATTTTTCGCACCCATGATCTCCTAAAAAATATGATATGTCTTGGTCACTGCACCCCGTCCCCCTCATCGGAGGACCTCCTCCAGCTACTTCCGTCCTCCCGATGACCCGGGTGCATACCCTATAGCCGGTTGCTGTCATCGCCCTTTTGACGATCGAATGTCTTGTGCTCGGCTCGCCTTTTGGCCTCAACCCATCATTTTACCCCTCTTCCCCACTTCGACTAGTCGCGGCAGTAAAGTGGTCTTTGTACTTTGAACATGGGTTCGATTGATTTACGTCCCCTTGTTTGAACAAAGCGACAAAAATCACTGCACATTGTGCTTATGCTGGTGTGAATACTTTTCAAAGTTTGGGTTGCCTTGAACGTGTGGGCTCGTGTTGTTTTTATTTTTATGCATTGAATTAATAAAACAAAGATGGAACACATGTTCATTGCTATGTTGTTTTGATTTTCACATATGGGACATCAAAATTACAATAATGAGTCTGCGTCTTCATTGTCTTATTACAATTTTTCTTTTAAGCTTGACATCAAAAATAAACAATATATTTATATACTTACTTATAATAAAACTAATTTGGATTTATGTTAAATATTACATTAGTTTATGTAGAAACATTATGCGTTGATTCTGAGTAGTAATTTATTTATAAAAATAATTTGTTTATTATATTTTTATTAAGAAAACTATAGATAAGTATAAATTTAATTTAGTTATTTGTGCTTATAGGCAAATTTTAATTTGTTTTATTACTAAGTAATAGGTACCTAGATTTTTTTTCAGTCATATCAGTTTAATCAATAATCTGATTTAATTAATAGGTCCTTTGACCAGATTTTTTTACTAAACAACTACCTAATTTATTTACTTAAATTTTTTGAATAATGTTTTAATATTCTTGTATGGAAATATAATATTCATAAGCCTTTAGAATTTTATGCCTGTTTTAAAATGCTTTTAATAATAATATGTACTCCACTTATATTGTTTATAATTATACTTTTAGAAAATCTGTTTGTTTAAAGAAAATAAGTTATCTATAAATAATTCTAAGATAACACTTTACAGTTTAAGAAAAAATAACTGTGTTATACCTAATCAATTAACATAACATTAAACTCTGAAGTTTAGAGCAAATTGCTTGGCTGACGAAAACTGAACGTATCTGTGCAGACACCTTTAAAATCCCCACACTTAAAAGGTTCCATAACTTGTTAATATGGGTCCTCTGCGACATGACAGTCTTCAACAATTACAATATATTGCAGAGCACCTAGAGTTTGGAAAAAAAAATCTCCAGGAAAGAAAATCCCCAAAGCAACCATAACTATCTAAATTATAAAATACAGTAGGTACCTTAAATACAGTAGGTATTTAGATATTATAATATCTAAATATAAAAATAAATTTATTACTTATAACACTTAAAACTTGGATTTAAATTTTCTAAAAACTGTCCCAAAATGCTCTAAAAATAGCAAAATATGTCATTAAAAAATGCATTGTAACTGCTATAATGTTCTTAAAAATGATCCAAAAATTAAAACTACCATCAATGACTACCATAGAAGCAACTACATTGTTGAAGGATAGATTAATAGATTGACAAAATTAAAATAATATAAGTATTGGAACATTTTAAACAGCTATGTCTAACAACACGCAAGTAAACTGATTAGGTATTTTTTTTTTTTTAATACAAACTGATATTGACTAAAATATAATAATTATTTATTATTATTTTTGACAGCAATATCAAAAAACTTTTGCAAGTTAGTGTTGATTTTGTTTCATATTGACCAAAAATATTATTATTATTATTTATAGATGCTTTAGGGATTTTTTTTTCAAATTCCCCTTAGGTTTGAGTCTGTATTTATGATAGTAGTTCACAGTGTTCACACTTTTTTTAAATAAAGTTTTGATGCTGATAACTTCCTTGTTATTCAAGGTTAAAGACATTGATATAATAAAGTAAATGGCTAATGTAAAATCAATTCCTAAAAAGGTATATGAATATAGGTAATAATATATTATCTGGTATAAATACCTATTAAGTAGTTATAACTGTCTTTTTTTTTTTGATATATACCTACTATTGAGAAATCAAAATTGGCATTTTAAAATTTTAAAGTCATTAGGTTTAGTATTTTTAAAACAATTATTCTTCATACAATTTATAACAGGTATATATTAAGCAAAGGCAGTAACAATTATTTGAATTTTATAAATTGATTGATAAGTAACTGTAAAAATTAAAAGTGTTTCATTTAAATAATTTTTAAAATTCTTTACTTATTGTGTCTTAGGTATCAGAAAATAAAGCAGATAGTTTAAAATTTATATTTAATTATTTTATAATAATCAAATTTAATTTTTGTTCTTGTTTACAGGATATTTACTAAAAATACCTATATAAATATACACTATACAGAGTGAGTCATGATATTAGTTAATTAACTCGTACAGAAAAACATCACAACCCACACTATCTGGGTATACATCATATGTAGCATATATGCATCATGCATGCCATTGGCACAACAGCTTAAAAAATATTTTAGTTATACATTACTTGGAGTACATTATTTAATGAAATATTTCAGCTCGATGATTCCATAAGAGGATGTCAGGATATTGTTTGTTTTCTCTCTTTGACCAACAAGCAACTTTGACAAAAGGCATTCATGCAAAATAATTTTTTTATGTTTTTGAATTATCTTTGAGGTTACCTTAGAATAAAATTACTTATTACAAAAATTATGGAGAATAATATTTTTATAATAGTTGATTTTGATATATGTTGGGCATAAATCTGAGGAAAAAACAGTTATTGCGCTAACATTCTCTTAATATTTTTTAATTATTTTAAATATTTAATAAGATTTTAACTTATTGCATTTACTTTACATAGTTTGTATGATGATGCATTTGTTTTGTTATTTTTTTGGTTTGTCAAAGAAATTTATAAGAAACATTTTTCAACATATTTTTTTAAAAAACATTTACTTATACAGTAATTCCTCGTTATTCACAGAGGTTATGTTCCAGAAAAGTTGCGTGGATAACAAAACCGCAGATAATGAGACCATAATGTAAAAAAGGAGGTTAGGTTTTATTTTTTTAATTTTAAAAATTACAATAAGGTTAAACCGGGCTAATATTTTTTACAATTATTTAATTAATTGTTTTTTAATTTATACAATTAATTTATTAATCATGTATACATATAAATTAGAAAGGATGAAAAAACTTAATGATGGATGTTTGTTTCCTTTTGTTTTCTACGTCTTTGCAAATTTTTTTGTATGGCACCAGCAATAATTCTTGGATTCCTCTTTTGAACTTTAATACTCTTTCAGTAAATGGGTCTGTTTCAGGAACTCGTTTAGTCGGTTGGTTTGCCAATGAAAAAACCTTCATTGATTGTTTTAGAGGAAAATTCTGGCTTTACAGTTTCTTCTTCCTCTTTATCCCGTTTAGATAGTTTTGGTTCGTTCAGGATTGTGGTAATTTTTTCCAGCTTTTACAACATAAGCTCCTAATCATAGTTCATTATCATTTCTTCTATCTTCTCTATTTATCTTTACAAAATCTACATTTCGTTCAATTGCTATAATTTTATTCACCATGATACACAAAATGGTACATATTTGAGTCTTTTTCAGTCTTCTCACTATAACATCACATGTGATAAAACAAGTTTTATTAGAAATAAGGGCACTTTTCGTAATACTGCATCATATTGTTTCTTCATTTTTCCATTTTTGTCAAATATTAAACACATTCATTTCAAACTTTCTAGCAAGTGACGCTATAGTATCACTATATTTTAATTTATCTAAAATTTTATATTTTTGAACGAGTGTCAAAACGTTTTTGCTACTCTTTTTGGTCATGTTGTTCAGATTATTAATCTATAGTTTTAAAATAAAATAAATCACATGACTTCATAAACAACGGTATTTCATATACAACATCTTCGTGAAAGATTGATTGACATTATTAAATTTATTACCATCTATCATTAATTCAAAGTGAATCTACTGAAATTTTTTATCTTTACGACAAAAATTAATAATATATATTTTTTTTTTTTTTAGAGAGATGCTTTATCAACACCTTTATAATTGTTTTCAGGAACTTGCAAAATATGTTATCTACCACAACCGTTATTTCATGTTATGTGCTATACACAATCTTCTATCCAACAATGAAGTGGTTGTTTGTAAAAAATTGTTTTTTACTTCTTAAAATTTTTTTTTAAAAAAGTTCTTGGATGTATTGAATAGACGTTTCCACTTTTCTATAAGCTACAACCGGTCCAATAGGATTGGTATATAGAGTTTATGCTGTATTTTACTTTGACAGTCTATATGTAGACTCCATAGTGTCCATACCAAGTTTCCATTGCCCCTGTTTTTGGATCAATGAAGTGTAGCTGGTTATTTATGGTTTAAGTTGCTGTAGACCTTTCACTTGTTCCAAATGAATTGTGGATTTCAATTTATACTTTATGTTTAATATTGGAAAGTAATATAGCTCTATATTCTTAATTAGTACTATAAAAAATCTACCTACATATCATTATTGCACACCAAGAACTTTAGTCTTCCTGCTAACTCGCAGGCATCACCCAAGACAAAGATAACATACAATTCGATCAAAGTTTATGTAGATAACCTCATAGATAACATACAATGGGAGTTCTGCTTTTCATTACAGAATATTAAAAACATGTTATTTTTATATCATATGTTTTGAAATTTGTTGATCTAATTTTGTTATTTTTTACATAATACCTACCTAGTACCTAATATTTCTAAAACTGTTAATTTAAAGGGTAGAAGTTGTAAGCAATTACTTAAATATGTTTGTAATTTTTGACGGAACTTAAAATGTATTTACTTGGAGTTGAATATTTCAATAATTTGTTATTATTTTATTAATATATCAAGTACTGTATTGCATATAGGGTGGTAATACAATCAATGGCTACGTACATCCATACATACATATAATGAGCAGCATTATTAAATACATTTGTTTTATGTGTATTGATCTGATATTAATTATTAAAATTATTTTATAACATCAGTATTTCCCTACTATTTACATTTTTTATAAACAATATTCTTAACCAATTTTTAATTTTGTTTTAGGTAACTCCATGACACAATGAGTGATTTAGACACACCAATGGATGTGGATGAAAACAATGATTCCAAAACACTTGATAAAAATGTTGATATTGTTAAAGAATGGTCAAAAAAATTTGAGGATAACACCTTAACTGAATCTGACTTTCGTAGTTATTGGAAAACTTGGGTGCCGGCTATTTTGAAACCAGAAATCCAAGGAAATTCTCTAGATTGGTCATTTAATGAACAGAAGGCAGAACAAATTTTACTCAATACACTTGAAGAATTTATTTGTAATGGAAATAGTATCGAAGTATTACATGGTCTAACTCAACAAAACTTCCCACCTTCAGTATGTGGTCGAGTATTCAAAATGGGTGAGCCAACATATAATTGTCGAGAATGTGGAATGGATAGTACATGCGTATTATGTGTAGATTGTTTTAAACGATCTCCCCATAAAAATCATAAGTATAAAATGGGAACATCTTATGGGGGTGGATGTTGTGACTGTGGCGATGTAGAAGCTTGGAAACAAGATGCTTACTGTCAAACTCACAAACTTGGCTTAGAGAAGAAACATGTTAACTTAAATTTTTTAACAAGTGATATGGAGAAACGTGCTCATTTAATTTTTGAATTTGTTCTTGGTTATGCTCGTACATTACTTACTTTAGAACACCCACCTATGTTACCTGCTGAGTTGGATTCTGATGAGATGTTAGATGATTTATATAGTATATATAAAAATCAGGAAGACCGTTTTTGTACAGTTCTTTATAATGATGAGACACATACATTTGATCAAGTTATAACAACTCTTACTAGATTCATTAAATGCCCGCAGCGAGAATCCATTGACTATGTAACATCTATTGACCGAGAAGGTAGAGCAGTTGTGAAATGTGCTGGTTTTGTGCAATGTAAAGACCTAAAAGAAGAAATTGAAAAATTTACATCGCGTCATGGAGGAAAACCTTTGAAAACAGTTGTAGTTCACTCTCATGTTATTGCCCATCAAATATATGCACTTAGATTGTTGACATGGATGCAGAATTTATTAGGGTATTCAGAACGTTTAAGAGCAGTGTTTTCAAACGTTGTACTCGCATCTACACCATCAGAAGGTTGCATTATAGAAAGCATATTACGAAAAGACACTGCTTTATGGAAGTCAGCAAGACTTCACTGGCATAAACTATTCATAGCCGGTATGTTCATAGAATATGAGAATAAAAAGGAATTTGCTAAGGTGTTTACAAAAAATTATGGTGCAATTATGAAGGATTTCATTAATGATGATCACGATTATTCATATTCTGTTGCTTCATTGGGTGTACAAATATTTACTGTACCTACATTAGCCAACTATTTAATGGCTCATCATGATGTTTTATATCAACTTTTAAATACATTTTTATCAGAGTGTTCACATAAAGTAAATAAACAAGGCAAGTTGGAATTTGAACGAAATACATCAACTTTGCCATTCAAAAGAGCACAACATGTCCTTGGAGATATTCGTTATCTCTTAGGTTGTGTACCTGATGTATGGAATTCTGAATTAAGAGTATCATTTTGTCATGCTGTTTCTTTGGTCCTTAAGATACTTAATTATATGCAAAATATGGATACTGTTACCAGGCAAGTAGGTCAACATATGGAGTATGAACCAGAATGGGAAACAGCATTCAACTTGCATATTAAATTGAGGCCATTAATAACCAAAATCCTATTATGGTGCGGATCAGATAGTATTGTTTTAAAAAAAGTGTACAGGATGACTTTAAAAAAAATTTGGGAAAATCCAATTATAGATCCTCAAAGACCAACTGTAGTTAAACAATTGGTTGATCATAAAGTCACTTGTATCGATTATGATGTATCAATTGAACCTGTATCTATACATCTTCCATTATCTAGATTTCTTGCTGGATTACATTTATTTCTAGACCGTTATGACCTAAGTTTTGAACATTCTGAGTTACAGACTGTAAAACAGTCTCCCGAACAGATTATTGAACCAGTTCTTCGTGCTCTCGTTTTAATATCACAAGTGCATGCAGGAATGTGGAGACGCAATGGATATTCACTATTAAATCAAATTTATTTGTATCATAATTCTAAATGTCGTGTCGAAATGTTAGATAAGGATATTGTTTTACTTCAAATGGGCGCATCTTTAATTGATAGCAATGAATTTTTAATTCATGTGTTAAACAAATTTAATTTATTAAAGTGGGCACAACCTAATTATGAACAAATTTTATTAAATGGATCAGAAGATGATTCTATACGCCAAACAATAAGTTTAGTTGAAGAATTTCTAACTCTTATAATCACTATTGTTGGTGAAAGATATACACCGGGTGTTGGAAAAGTGACTTTTAATGATTGTATAAAAAAAGAAGTTATTCAGCAGTTATGCGTTGAACCTATGCCTCATTCAGAACTAAATAAGACACTTTTAAACATTATTGAAGACGAAGAATGTTTAGAAAAAGTTATACATGACGTTGCAGACTTTAAAAAAACTAGAGGTAAAGGTGTTTATGAATTAAAACCAATTTTTTACGATGACTATAATGTATTCTTTTATCATTATTCGCGAGAAGAAATGTCTAAATCTGAAGAAGAACAAAGAACACGGAGAAAAATAGCTGGCGAATTAGAGTGTTGTCCTCCACCCAGTTTACCGTTATTTAGTGATGCTTTTGCAAAAATTGCTAATTTATTGCAATGTGATGTAATGTTTTATATTATGAGATTGATATTAGATAGAACTGTAAATTTAAGAAGTAGAAGTTTTTCTGAATCTCAGCTTCATAAAGTTCTTCATCTTATTGGTTATGCTCTTCATGAAGAAGAAAAACAACAAAGTCCATCATTTACATTTACAGAACGTGCTGAATCTTATGGTATAGAAGGTGCATTAGATGAGCTTAGGCGTAGCCCTAGAGTTGATGCTTATAAAGACTTAGCCATATGGACACTAAACAAGTTTAAACAAGTATCTGCTCCAAGGAGAAAATGTGAACAAATTGAAATAATAGAGAAAGAAGTTGAACACATGGAAGTTGTGAGTAGTGATGCAGAATTTGAAAAACAAAAAAGATCTAAATTAGCAGCTGATAGAAGAGCTACTGTTATGGCTCAGATTGCTCAAATGCAGAACAATTTTATGAAAGATAACGCTGCATTATTTGATAACACGCCTACTTATTCTGAGTCAACTAGTATGGATATCTTTGAAAATATTGGTGAACTTTCTGTTGCTCTAGGTCCACATCAAACTACATCCAGTATTTTCGATAATAGATATACATGCATTTTGTGCCAGGAAGAACAACTGGTGACCCATGATAGCCAAGCAATGGTTTTAGCTTCATTTGTACAAAAATCGTCTATTCTTTGTCAAGTCAGAAATAGTTCAGAAAATGTTCCTGAAAACTTTTCTGACCCCTACTATATACCAGCAAACTTTGGTCCTTCTCCTCATATTTCCACCTGTGGACATGTTATGCATGTTGCCTGTTGGCAAAGACATTTTGACATGATTCTTGCTAAAGAGAATAGAAGACCTTATCGATTGAGACATTCATTGAGTTTTGACGTGCATAAAAATGAATATTTATGTCCACTTTGTGAAGGTCTTTGTAATACTGTCATGCCATTGTTACCACCTATTTCAAGTTTTACTGAATCAGAGAACATGAAAACTTTTGAAAATTTAACATTTGAAAATTGGTTAGAAGGATTAAATATGGCGCTAAAACAAAGTAAGGTTGCCCAACCAAAAACCCCTGAAGTATCACAATCACAATCACAATCGTCTGTTGCTCAACAATCAACAAGTCCAGAACCTGAACGACGTCGTTCTACTAGAAGAGATGTTTCATTACAGTTACAAGCTGCTAACAATTTGGCTCAGGTAATTGTTATACGAGATAATATTGAAATACCCCAAGATGAAGAAGAAGATGAGGAAGAAGTTTTACCACCGTCAAACCAATTTTCCATAGGAACTAATGATTTTGTTATGCAAATACTGATGTTTGACAAATCATCTCCAAAAGCTGTACCTAAAGTATCTGTATATAAAAACAGTGATCTTTCAACTAGCTTAGTTGATACAATATTGAAATTTGCTCATACTACTTATTCAAAAGCTACTGGTTTCAATAATCCACATCCAGATAATAACCAAATACCATTAATGACATGGAAAGCATGTGCATACACAATACATTCAAATGAAGTAATTCTTCGCTATAAAAACAAACCATTACTTGGTGAATTATCTTCTCGACAAAAAGATTGTCTAGAAGCATTGGTTCGGGTTTCAGGTATTCTCAGTTCAACTTGGAAAAAAGAACATGAGATCAATTTACACGCACTTCGTCTTTTATCTTTAGCAATTGATAATGGTGGAAATAATTCGATTGGAATACTTGATTGGGATGCTTTTGGAATGTTAGTTTCATTGACTATGACTCTTCCAAGCTTGTACTATACTGAAGTGCCCGGCCCAGCACCCAAAGGAACCATGCTAGATTTCCATACTCTACTTTTAATGTTCATTTCAAATTTAGTACAAATTATATTAACCATTGATATCCATGAAGATTCTGAGGAAATGCTTGATATGGACCCAGAAGAAGCAGAAGATACATATTGTTTAATTGACTTAGTTTACAAGCTACGTGGTATTAGTATTAAAAACACTGCAGCTGTTTGGAATTCAATAGAAAGTTGTTCCATACCATTTTTGCGATGTTGTTCTCTGTTTTATCATTTCCTTACGGGTGTTCCAGCATCGAGTGTCTTAACAGAAGTGAATGGAGATACATACCATAATATGTGTTGTTATTTAGGATTACCTACTACATGTAAAGAAATATTAGACAAACCATATGTTGAGGCGTTGATAAATAAATGGTCTGAAAATGATAAGTTAATCAAAATTAAACAAGGTGAAAAAATACCATTTAAAGATTGGATGCATATCAATGAATTAGTACAGCTACCAGATGATTATAGTGAATTAATCAACACTGTATCAATGTTTACCTGCCCAAGTAGCGATCATGAAGATTCAAGAAATCCAACTATGTGTTTGGTTTGCGGAGCAATGCTATGTTCTCAAAGTTACTGTTGTCAAACTGAAGTCAAACGTGTGACTGTAAGTAATTGATTACCTATTCATCTAAAATTTATAACTAGAATCCCATTTAAGACTTAAAGCTAAATTATAAATATAGGCAAAATAAAAAATATGATTGCTCTTCATTTCGGTTTGACATTCTATATATATTTTGTTTATTAATATTTTACTTGATGGATTTAATATTATAATTGATATCTCTGTATTATGTTATGTAGCTTTGATAAACTTTTCATATCATATCTTGCTAGCTGAATATGACTTATGAGTCATACAAACCCATTACTGCTGACTAGGTTACATTTAAGAAAAAGAAAGACAATTGTTGAATAATTATAAGAAAAATATATATAATATTTATTTATTTAAACTACGGGACGAGCCCTTGAACGTTATACAACATAATATATATGTACTTAAAATAAACAAAACAATATAAAAAATAGTTAATAATACAAAAAACTTTAATGAAACTAATAGTTTAGGAGTGATTGAACTTATTCACTAATTGCATCATTTGCAAGACTGGTTTATTATATAAATTAGTTAGTCATACACATTGGGACATGAAATGGAGAAAACTTATAAGTTAGCACTGGGAACCTTAAAATTTACCTTAGATAATAGATCAAGAGCATCTAACTCCCGATTTATGAGTTTGGATAGGAAACTAAGTTGGCATGGATTCTTCTGTTAATCATTGTATTTAGTTTTTCTAATACCTAATAATATATAAATAATTATAAAAAATTACTAGTTCTAATTCTACTATTATTTTTGTATGTTCGATAACGATAATATTGCAGCGTGTCTACAGTGACGTAGGATTAATGGGAGTTATGAATATGTGCATACGGCAGGCAACATAACTACATGGAAAACTAAATATTTCTAAAAATTATTTAATTAATACATTTTTGGAACTTTTCTTATTCAGTTCACTGCATACCAAACACTAGTTTAAAAAAAAAATTCATGCGAGTCGGTCCACAGTAGAATTTCTGGTATAACTGTCCCACATTTTAATAATATATAAAGATTCGACCATCTCTGTTTATTATAATACTAATGAAGTCTTAACAAATATATATTTAAATTATTTATTGCAATATAAGATAAAATTAAGTATAAATTAATTATTAGATTAATAGAACGATTAAAGCATAATTCAAATTATGTGCCTTTCCATTTTTATTTTCTCAGGTTTTTCAGTAATATTTTGTGCTATTAAATTAACATCCATCAAACATTAGAAAGAAAAAATATAGCTTTTAAATATGCTTTTTTCATATTTTATTTTTGTTAGGTAAATTGTTATATTTTATCTATCTTTATTAATAATCGCCACTAATGTGACGTTATAAGTGTACTTATAATAAATTCTATAGTATATAACAGTAATACCTACAAATATTTATTATAATACATTATGTCAATAAAATTATGTAATTGACATATTTTGCAAGGCACAAACAGTGTAAATAACTTATGCAAATAAATTACTTGTTCCTTAATTATGTTTTAAAATTTTTAAACCTTAATTTTTAAATTTGTATAGTTAATGAAATTGTTTTTTTGTAGGTGGGAGCATGTTCTGGTCATGCTTATACATGTGGTTGTGGAGTTGGAATTTTCTTACGTGTACGCGAGTGTGAAGTTTTATTGTTAGCCACTTTAAATAAAGGAAGCTTTATATTGCCACCATATTTGGATGAGTACGGTGAAACTGACCAAGGCCTAAAACGCGGAAACCCATTATACCTTTGTAAAGAACAGTATCGTAAATTACAAATACTTTGGCTGAGCCATGGGTTACATGAAGACATATCTAGGTATTTAGATTCAACACAAAATCTAATACCTATCACTTGGCAACACATGTAAACAGATATATGATTTTCTACCCTTGCCTGTCTGATAGAGACTATGTTAATATATTATTCTATCATAAATAATTGATGTTTTATAAATTTGTTTTTCTTCTAACACAAGTAATAGGACTGTGTATGTATATAATAAAATACGTAACATTATATATGCATATACTATAAGTCATAATAATTTTATTGTATTGCAAATATATTATATATATACCCGTAATATTATTGATGTTTTAAAATATATGAATGCAATTTACATTTCAAGTTAAATGATTAAACTACATAAACCATATATATTATATTATAATCCAATTATTTTTAAGTTAATGTAGTGTTGCTCTATAGATTATAATGGTTACCACAGTTGTAATCAGTAATTAGATAATTTATATTTAAGTTGTTGTTTTGATTTAAAAATAACACAAACCAATAATTTTTAACATTTTATATTGTAGCTTAACATTTATTAGATTAATTATTTTAACTAACTATCTTGAATTACATTTTCTGTACAAAATATATTTTTAAATTATAATAAAACAAATTAATTTACACCTTTGTGTTGTATACATTCTATAAATTCAATACTTACCAAATTGTATTCTGGCGTTCCTAATTTATATTTTAATTTTATTTTATGCAATAGCAAAATAAGGTTAATATGTAAAATTGCTTATATATACTTCATTCAAGTTAAGAAAGAACTGACCAGTTTTTTTTTTTGGTGATGGACTGACAACACTTGTTTGTCTTTCCAACCAAGTCAACCATCTGTAAACATGCTATGTAATAAAACTATGCCACTGCTAAAAAATTGGCAGCCGAGGTTCCTCTAAATGTGAATGGAGTATAATTATATTCTGTATTTATTATTGTTGAGATAGATTGATAACTTATGTAACTTACCAATTTTTGATAGTTGATTGATCATTAAAATGATATTTGTTATAATTATAAGATTTTTAAATAGGCTATAAATAATATTAGATTCTATCTATATTGTAAAACAATTGTCAATGAAATCATTAAAAACTTTTTAATTTATAAGTAATTGTTTATTTACAATTGATGAGTGATAGCATATTATAAGTGATAGCTTGTATATTGGTACATTATTAACAATTAAATATTTTTAGAATGTTATATTTGATTAAAGAATTGATAAATATTTTAAAAGATATTAATTATTTCCTATGGATTGTAAAATTCTCAACAATTTATCATAATATAGGTTCTACTGTAATGAAAATGTAAAATTAAAAATATAGTATAATTTTTCACTTATAACCATAATAATTAACAATTTAAAACAATAAAACTCAATTATTTTTTCTTGTTTAAATGTTGTAAATATGAAAATAACAATTTTCTAATTTAAAATACCATATAGAGTAGGTATTAACTGGCTAGTTTCATTTTTGGAAGATAAGGAAACATTGTACATGTTACACTTTATATTTATAATATTATATAAGTATAGTGTTGGCCAACATGAGGGCAATACAGAAATTATGAAAAATGTTGAAATATTCTGTGTTTTTGTCAGACTTTAAAAATACTATATTATTTAAGTAGTGAAGACAATGAAATGGGTTGTGTGAAAAAGTAATTAATTTGATGGATCAATCATGGGCCATTTAATCATGTTAAAGAGACCATAAACTTACTATTGATTCAATAAATGTTTAGTGATTGTTCGTGCAACCTAACATAAATATTCAATTAATATTTTTACAATTTTTTATTTGAAGAAAAAGTTTAAAATTGAAATATAAATAAATAATATTTTTTAGTATTTATTGACCATTTGATTTGATATTTGTGTGGATTAATCTTCCTATATAACTTAAATCTATAGCAACAATTTTGTAGTAATTTAATTGCTTATTTAGTTTATTGGCACTCTATTATGCTTAATTTTTTCCATGTCTCTTAAGGTTTTTCTTTTTATCTTAGACGACAGTTGGACATCCAAAATTATATAATTTATTATATTTGCAAGTCAGTTACAGAGTTAACTAGATACATATGTCATAAATAAATAAATTATATTTAATAATAAGTAAAAACTAGGTATCAAACATAATTGTGTTAATTTTTTAAAATTTGTTTCTTAAGTCTAGAGCACTATTATCTTTACCGATGGTAGCACAATAACTATGGTCTACAGAAAATAAACACTTAGTGGTATCAAGGTTAAAACCAATTTAAATAATTTTTAAATGTAATTGTGTGTATAAAATATAATAATATACATAAATGTTTCAAGTATTATTTTTTGTTTAAATATCTTATTGCCTTCAAATTTTATGGACAAACATCCATAAAAAAAAAAAAAAAATGTGTTTTTATATTTTTTTTAGAATTTTCGGTTTTAGAATAAACTATTTGTATTGAATTGTATAGCTTTTTGACAAAGTAATACATTTTAATCTAAATTTATAAAAGTTAAAAATTAAAATATACAATTTCAAATAGCTCAAAGAGAGTCAACATATTTTAAAAATTATAGCTTGTGTAGAAACGAGAACTTAAACATTTGGTACACGTTTTGAATATCCACGATTACCTATTTGTTTTTGAATTACAACAAAATAAGAAAATCATGAATATCCTATTCCTATTTTTGTTTTTTTGTTTTTCCTGATTATTAAGAATAACTGGGATTTTTTACTTTTAACTCCCCAAAAAGTACAAAGTAACTATTAGATTCACTTTCTTCACTCGGATTCTTACAGAAAAAGATATTGAAGTTGAAAATCTAAGCATTTTTACTGTTCCAAAAGATGATACATACAAAAGTAATAAATAAACTACATCATTGTAATATCAATAACATTCATAGCTCCGTTTTTATAATCTAAATATAATTTAAAATGAAATTATAATTTCTTGAAAATATAAATTTTAAGATTAATCCAACCATTATATTTCTCGTCTGTTCATAGGTACCTTAGATTTAGGAAATACTCAAAATAAATTTAAATATTTTTACTAACAACTTTGGTATAGGTATCTACTAAAAAGTATGTTTCATCGTGTAAAATATTGTAAATTGTAATCCATTTATGTAATATGGTTATTCATGAAATATATCAGACAATTTTTTTTAGGTTTAAATTGTTTAGAATTTCCAGTGAAAAATGTATTTTTTAGAGGAATATTCTCTAGAATACTCGAGACAAAATTACTGATGTTAAAACATCATCTATATAATCGATAACTAATTGGTCGGTGGCCAAATGTGCATTGATATGTTTGCACTTAATTTATTAATATAATATCGAGAAATTAGAGGGAAAAATAGAATGATCTCGTGTTTAATATCCGGAAGGTCACAGTCGGCTCTTCAAATCAAGGACATATTATATTATAGACTTGTACAGACAACTGTGAAGTACATATGTATAAAAGCTGTTTCCTCTTATTTAATTAGGTCATGACTTTTTATACGACTTACTACGAAATAAATACATTGTTACATTATACATACACGAATACACGATACATATTAAACGTAGGTACCTTCTGTTGTATTTGATTTTTCGTACATTATATTATTATTATCATTATTACGCGTGGCTCTCGTGTCTCGCTGTAATGTTTATTATACGTTATCGTACATTGTAAAACTACTTTACAACCACAGAATTGATTGTAAGTTATAACTAAACTGTCCAAATCGTCCTTATGGTCAAAGCTCTTTACCAAACAATTTTCAGGAGAAAATAAGTGTAATTTTGACCTCACTGAAAATGGAATGAACGGCTTAAACTCGAACAATCTTCTTTTATGTACTTATCGAACGTTTCACCAAGTATGATCACTTGTCTGAGACAACTACACGTCATGTGGGACAACGTCATCTTAATTGGTGATCGAAATCTAAGTGAACATTTTTTGTTTGATTCAACCTACTTTTACTAAAAAATAACAAAAATCAGAATTTGAATAATTGCATTATTATAAAGGGGAAAAACCGAGGAACTAGCTCTGTTTTATTGGCATAGGTGCAACTAGATCTAAATTTTAAGGGGTACTAAAGCACCCCCTCCCTAGTACTCTTAGTTGCGCCTACAATAAGTATTGTCTACATATATTTCAATATAATTTTAAGTGTACAACTGAATCGCACGTCCGCATCATTGAATAGGCATTTAAGGTAAATCAGGAAAATATGATAACATTTTTACATTTAAATTACATTTGAACGTGGGACGTGTCTGATCTCGTTGCGATTCACTTTGTATATTATACAGTCACTGTAATGAATGCGCTAAATTTGAGTTGCATACGACAAACGAGCGTGTCAGCCTCTGTTCCTAAAAAGATATTTTATAATTTATTTATTTCATTAGGTACTGTACACCGTGTTTCAAAAGTCTTCATCCGATTACGAACTGATATAGTTCGGCGACGGTTAATCGCAGGTTAATGACCAATGTATTAATGGAAAGATTAGATAATCAAGTTTATTTTAAGTTATCTAGTTGATAAATTTGGCACCGTAATGGTTAGTGAACTAGGAATCGTTAGTTTGTTTCGTTATGGCGACTCCGCA
>JACXSJ010003684.1:0-20489 GCA_014851325.1 Pentalonia nigronervosa | reverse complement strand
AAATAAATTAGTCTGCGAGGGTAGTAACTGTCCACCTTGCCTTTCCCGTTCACACGCCGATGTTTGGCTTAAGTAGCACTCGTAACTCATAACTCATAAGTCATAGTTTGGTATGCTGATGCTGTGGGTATATAAAACTATAAGATTATATTAGACTTTTATAGTAACCATACTTCTCAGTTATACTTCTAACGCTCTTGGGAGACAACGCTCGCAGTTCTATCATGATTCAATGTTACATAATGGTATACGAATTAGTTGTTTTTAAAACTATTAAATGTTTTTATAACACTTAGTAATATTTATTTCCATTTTTAACCTTTGATTACGCATTTATATTATTAACCCTATACAACACAATAATATTATGCTTTGTTGTGTATTGGCGTATTTAATGTTTAAGCATAACTACTAAAAATGTTATAAAATAACATTTTCAACAGTTTTAAACATAAAAAATAACGAATTTTAAAACAATAACGATTCTACGACAAGGCAAATCATATTGTGGTCTGACAAGTGTTTAATTTTGTTTCTTATCAATTATTTTAGCCTAAGGCTACTATATACGATATTAAGTCTTAAACAATTTGAAATGTCAATATTATTTTCATTATATTTTAGTTAAACTAATGTATGTTTACTGTATACATGTACTAACACATGTATTTGTTCATATATTTTTTCTTAAATCTTAATGTCTAGGAAATTGTGTACTATTTTTGATTTGTTTAAGCTAAAATTACTTCTATCCGTATTCTAATAATTAAAATCCAATTAAAGGTTATGACCCATTAACCTTGAAAACTAACGAGGTCGCTCATCCGTTTAGTTTTGTCATCATATTTTAAGGTTTTTCCGCGTACAAAAAATAATAAAAGCATCAACAAATTGGAAAATATATGTCGGAATAAGTTGTATTTTTCATGGAAAATATTTAGTTTGGAATATAATATTTTATTGATTGTGTTGATGATTATAGTTGGGTAACCGGCTTGTTATTATGATGTAATACAAATTATTTGAATTAAATGATATTCAAAGTTTAGTGTATACACAGTATTTACACTGTGCATACTTGAGATAAAGTAAAAAACTAAATAATTTTTATTAATAAATTATTTGAACAATTTATTTTAATTGTTTAAATATAAATATTTAGGTAGTTTAAAATCAAATTGTATAAATGTTGGCTAATTTAAACACCTTTCCAAACAAAAAAGATAAATAAAGCTTGAAAGAATGTTGTAGGTATGTCTATTGGCTATTAAACTGGAGCTGGATGACTTATCATAAATTAAATATTAATAACTGCAGTGTTATAATATTTAATTTGACTAACTCCACTAGTCCACTGACACTATGTAGTGATAGTATATAATATGTTATAATTTCATCACTTATAAATACATAGTTAGAATCTATAATAGTCCTATATAGAAGAAACTTAAATAAAAGTAAGTTAACCTATTATAAGTTATATAATCTTATTATTACTATTATTATTAAAAGGAAACAAATATATAAAATATGCTATAAAACAAGAGTGGATTGATTGTATATAAAAAAATATACATAATAAAAAATACGTGTACAATTTAGATTTAGTCACTGCAATAATACTACATTCGTGTTGGTGATGCGGGAATACATTATTATAGCATAACTGCAAGACCAGTTTTAATTAGTTAGTTACTATAATATTAATTAGTTACCTTCGGATCTGCGTCAATTTAAATTACTTATCAGTATCACACGTATATATAGTATATGTATCGATGATATTGATTATACGATATATTATATAATATATACATATAAAAACAATGGGGGATAAATATCGTAGGTTAAATATACCATGTTATGCATTTGATGTGCGAATGTCTAATCCAGCGGTTCTCAAACTGCAATACTCCGTTGAGCCTTAGAGTTTCGCAATAGTGACCTAGATTCTAGGGCTCCGTGGAAACATCCGAATTCAACATTATTGGTTGCATCGTAATGATCATCACGATTTATCATTAATACATTTTTTTTTTTTTTATTGATATTCTTGATTTTTAGGGCTTTTTTTAGATATTTTAGAAACTTAAGTAAAGGCTACTTCTTTTTGTGAATAAAAAACTTTGAGAACAATATAATACAATATGTTATTATATAATTGTTATTAAACGAAATAACAAATCGACCTCGAGCTTATAGAAACGAAAGCTCGTATATTTAAATTTATTACACGAGGAAGTTATTGAAGACAAAAAATTTGTAAAATACATGACTATATTTCCTATAACTACCCCGAAGTCGCTATTGTTCGTTAATGATAAATTAATTAATATAATACATTAAATGTTCGTCAATATCACATGAGCCATGACATATACGACGACCTTTCCGCTGTTGTATTAACCATTTAATAGGTTGAGAATATTTAATTAAAGTCGCATTTATATTAACAAACTAAATTTTTTTTATTTGTTTGACTACTATACCTATTTGCTTTGTGTTCCTCTTTGGGGTTTTATGATTTTTGCGACCAGGTATCCTGAACCGTCGGCCTAGAGTTACGTGCCCATTGCCTTTTCTTAGGCTGTACCTAAATACTGTTCGCATTTAAATTCCACCCAACCATTATACTAGTTACCTAAACAAAATGTAAATTTCATAGGTTTTCTTTATTTGAAATAAAATTAACATTTTTTAGGTAATAGTTATTTTATTATTATTTATGTACAGATTTATTACATATATATTTAGATATTTTTAAATGTTTTAACATACTATTTTAAAAAATATATTATAATAATCAATAATGATTGTTAGTTGGTTAAAATAAAATAGTTATAATCACAGAGTTTTACTATCGGTACAGTAAACATGTTTTTTTCAGGTAAGAAAACGTACCGGTAGAATTTACATGTATAAATCTAACCCTAAAATCAACTACCTATAAATCGATGGGATTTACAATCGCCGCTGTAGCTTATAAGCATGTAGTGCACACATAAAATAAGTCATGAGATCGGCAGCTATCGGAATCCGTTTATTATATTATATTATACAATCGTGTGTAATGTAAACGCCGATTAAAATTTGAAGGCATTATAATACTTTTATTTTAACGCAGAGCCATACAATTTATAAATTTTTCTTTAGTTTTTTAGTTGCACGTTTGTACTTGGTAATACACATTTCAATACATTTTTTTATTGTTCATTAAATATACGCATTCAATATTGCTTTTTTTTCTTAAACGGCAATTCCCCTTATTTTAAACACCAATTATTTTTCCACGAAGTTTAGTGATTTGACCAACTCACTAAGTCCAAAATTAGCTGAATTATAGATATTTAAATTATTGTAATACACTAAAACGGCTATTTTTAACTAATGAAAACTCATTAAAAGTAATAAATAATGTAAAAATACATACTTATATGCATACTAAAAAATAAATTAAAATAAAATTAATTTATTCAAGTAAAAATAAAATTGACTAAAATTTCAGGGTTATATTATACGTATAATATTATTATATCCGTATACAAATTAAAAAAACAATTTCAATAATATGACATAAGAGAAACAATTTTGTGGTTGAACTTACCTTTTAAATTAAAAAATTTCCTTGTAACAAAATATAATTACTGTCACTAATATTCTCGCAAAAAGTATTGAATAAATTTGAATCGCTGAAACTCAGATAGTTTTGGACTTGGAGAATTGACTATGTCTTCAATAATATTATTACAGTAATAAATTACACTCTGTTTAATATAGGCACTGTATAAGTTTATACTATGCATTGTATAATATATCGATACAAATACATTTATCGATCGTGAATATACCTACATAATGTACTATATTACTGGAGCGTCATTGTAGTTATTATTATTATTATTATTACTACTATTTATACAAAAGTGTAAGTTGTAAAATCCGTACATGCCTGCACAATATTATAATATTTTTGTAATATAACGGTATACTCGGGATTTCCTGAATACCGGACTTGAACGGTATAATATTATAATGATATTATCATGTAATCATATATATGTGTATAACGCGTATGGCGTTATTTACTACGTGGTCGGGACTTGCGAAGACTAGTAAAATTGTATATATTATTATTGCTTAGGTATAATCGTATGTACTGCTGTGGCCTGAGACTATAGTTTACTATCGTTTGGCGAGAGAAGGTAATCGTGTGAATTTGTGTATTATTCAAATGCGTGTTGTGAATTTGCAATTTCTGACCGTTCCCCCTAAAATCGGTTGTAAATCACGAGATCCCGTTTCCGAACAAGAGATTTACCAACAACAAGTAGGTATCGTGGGCAGTGCGTGTATATAATATGTCTATGACACGTAGAATAATATATATGTATATATGTATATATATAGTTACTACATACACAAATTTTTAAACACTTTTAATCGATTATAATATATGAAAACCCGACCTCTACAACTCCGACTGCTCCGAGTACTTGTATACACTCACGGCTACAACAGGTGTGTGGATTCCCGTTTTATGTCATAAATAAATACTTTATTATGGTTTTAATAAAATTTTGTTCGATAATATTTTTAACAGGGCCTGATTAAATTTGTTATAGAAGTGGAGGAGTCCCGGTCAAAATAGCATAACGTTTAGATGACGTCCGTTTCGCTAGCCCTCAATATTAAAATCAAAGATTTTATTTACACAAAAAATTTGCATGAATTGTACAATTTTTAAAATAAAGATAAATAATCAATAACTTTGGTCAACGTTAAAAACAAGCCCGATGTTAAAACCTACCTATAACTTTCCTGTAATATACGCGCTGCGCCTAAATTTTTAATTTCTGAAATAAAAAAAGTGTCATGTATATTATAAGCCTCAAATAGTCAAATCACATATTATATTATATTATTCAAATTATGATGTGAATCACATACCTTACCTATAATTATATTTGTGCGCAATAATATTCCTATTAATAAATGTATTATTATTATTTCGTTTATACTTAACACGATAGTTTCACACCTAATGTTTTAAATTATTAAGTTAATTGTTTTATCAAATTATATTTGAAAATTGTAAATAATGCAAGAATTAAGAAAACACATATATGCACGTACAATATTATAATAACAACTTATTTATAGATTTATAACCCATATAATTAAACCAATCTATTAAAACTTAATTTACATTTTTTCGTATCAAAATTATATGTACACGTTGAATGTACTATATCTATATGTTACGAGTTCGTAAAAAAAAGAGATAAAAAACACAACAGCAGGACGTCGAGCTATAGGCAAGCATACTTGATATATATTACCTATATAATCAGACAGATTTGACGAAGTTTATGAATATCGGGATTACCGGATATTAAACATAATACTCAATTTGGCCATTGGCCATAGCTGATGAATATTTCCCTGTGTTGCCATATTGCCATATGGGAGGGGACTTTGGGGGTCATAATCCCCCTCCAAAAGATTTTAAAATCTACTTATAACACTTAAAACATAAAATACATGTACCTATTGTCTATACGTTTATTCTTTTAGTAATCAATTTTAGTTACGAAAAAAAAACGAGTCAACATTTTTATTTGATGTGTCATAAGCATATTGGTATAGACTATAGAACTCACACAAACCAAGTGGTTTTTTTTTTTTTACTTCAGCTATTACTTATTATAATGGACTACCTGACCACCAGTTATCTGCAGTTTTATACTCTTATAGTTTACAATCTATATTTGCATACCTAGCTTATAAATTATAAATTATAGTTATTAAAATATCAAGTCCTTTATGGGAATGGCGCGGAAGAACGAAGTAGGTACCTACCAATAAAGGGTACCTAAAGCAACATTTTGACTGGATACAATTAGGACTATAGTGTACATTGTAAGGACATTAAGCCACACTGTCCGTCTTTTTGTGCACATCAATTAAAATGTTTAAAAATTACAAATATCTTATTATACATTTTTTTCTAGATTCCAAAAACCATGTCATATACTTATTATAAAAAAATATATGTATAATATGGAATGGTCCAAACTTTGCGTAGCGTAGTTTCAAGTGTAGCAGATTGCATAAGATCTTATCACGACACCCCCTCTTTCTTTATCAGCCATAGCAATTTTGTAATTTCGGTTTTCGGTGACTCTCATCAGCCAATCATCTCGTTACCTCAGGTATTTCGTGTTCAATCCGTCGTATCCGTACGAATTAAGATCAAAATTTAATATAACATCATTATTTTGCGATATATATATTATTATTATATTATATCACCACCAATATTTAAGAAGGTCACGCATTCACTCTCAAAATTTTACGAATTTTAAGATGTATCTGCAAGTCATTTTCGTCGCTATTGTGTGATTGGAGTTTGAGCACGCATTATTTAATTATAAATTAGATTAAAGTAATATTATAATATAATGACATGCTCCACCGCCGCTGCGTATTATCATCAACCAAAGCCCATCATCCGATGAGTTGCAACAGCCGCTGCATGTAACGTCCTATGCCGCTCGCAAAGAGCTCCTCTCTCCCAGTCTGATCAGACGCATTGTTATGAATTTACATAAGATCTCCATAGTAGATACCTACACACCTATAATAATAATTAATATGTATAATATATTTATACGATTCATAATGGCATAATATATCACAGGATTACCTATATAAGCTATATTGTCTATCGAATATCGACGCGTTTCATTGATATTTACATATTATATTATATTTAATATCATATGCTGTTCTCGCAGTGGATATCGCGGTTGTAATTTTCTCGCCCAACGTAAATATATATTTTAAATTACGTGGTTGACGAAATAATACGCGTTTTTATACATGAACCGCCGTCGTCATCACACATATTAATATACCGCTATATATACTTATATAGTTATATTGTATAACTTTGGATAATAATCGACATAATAATATTATACTATGTGTAGTTCTTTGTACATAATTATGTGCCCCACCCCTTTAAACCAATGAGCATCGAACGTTTTCCGAGAATGTAACATTAAATTATTGTATTATTTGGAACGATCGGTGTGCAACAACAAACATCTATGTATAGGATAAATATGTCACGCACAGCTATTACAATATTACTATAGGTATTATATACATAGGCAATAGGCGTATAATCTCAGAGAAGCTGAACCTGAAATTATGTGCAAATGGAATAATTCATAAAAAAATAATAAACGGAATAGCATTTTAATGTATTTCGTGAGATGATATTAGGAAAAATGTATATACTGACAGAAGTTTTGAAGGACAAGTCAATACACCTAGCCAATATTTATATTTTGTTTCGAATTTCCATAATATAACAACAGTGCTCGACTTGAGGGGGGGACGCAGGGGGACGGAGTCCCCTAACTAATTTTTCAGAAATTTTAGCGTACCCCTACTTTTATTTTTAAGGCTTAGTAACGTTTAATAAGTGATGGGGACGCTCTTTTTTTATAGTTAACAGAGTCCCCCCACTTTAATTTTGCCAAGTCGAGCACTGTATAACAAGTATGAGTATTAGGTTAATCGAACGTTTAGTCGCGTTTAGCGCAACCGTAACAGATATATATATATATACAGTGACGTGGTGAACTTGAAATTGTTTAGAGACTATAGTGTAATACATATTTCACACACCCTGTAGCACCCTATAAAAACATTCACTTTCACTGTCTTATTATTTGTAACTACCTTTCGTTGTTATTAGTAAAATATTATATAGTTAATACTAAATTATCACCTATTGGCCATTACTCACCTACCACCAATTAGGAAATATCAAATAATGACAAATCCTAATAAAATCATTGCCTAGTGCATTGCCAGTTCATTTACTATAATGATATCAGGCAATGATGCCATACACATTACACAGTAAAATTACATATTTAGGAAAAGCGGGTAAATTATTTAAAATTTAAATATAATGTACAAAATAATCAGTTTAATTTTTTTTTTTTTAGATATTTTATTTTAATTTGTGCAATTTAAATATTACTTTTATTATACATAATTAGTATTCTCTTAATTAATAATCAACCTTAAGCAATTTTTTTTAATTTTTTTTTTTTTTTATCAATTTGAATAATATATAATAATATATAAGTCATTCAAATTTAACTGTTAATAAAAATAACTGTTTTTTTTTTTTTTAATACAGTATTATAATATGTTATTAAACATTAAATTTTAATAACTCTAATTATTTTATTTTTACCTATTGATAATTATTATTATTATTATTATATCTTATATATTAAACATGTTTTATAAATAAAAATACTGTGGTGTCAATTTTCCTATATGTAAAAATCCTAGGTGTCAATATAGTTCTATCAGTGGATTTAAAGTGTTCTAGATTCAGCTAAGTTTAGGTAAGTTAGTATTATTTTAATTTTATTATAGAATTTTAAATTAAAAATATAAGAAAGCAATGAGTGATAAAATTATCTAATAAACTATATGGAAATTATGACAAGTCCTGGGCAATGATATCATTTCCTTCCTTTATTAGGAATTGTCATCATTTCCAGGAATATATCTTGCTTCGCTCAAACCTAAAATAATAATCAATTTAACAGTTTTAATTTTTTAATGAATTAGGTACAAATTTAATTTTTATACAATAATCAGTTTTAAACAAAAGACCTTTATACTATTATTGATTTCATTATTAACTTTTAAATGTTTATTAATAAATAATACTTAAGAGTAATACATTGATAAGCTGAACTCTAAGCGATTCGGCTTGTAACGCTTAATTAAATAACTGTAGATTATATTAGGTCCTCCTTCTCACTTAAACTCATAGAGTATGAGACACTGGTCATTGTTAACATTATAATTTTTTGACGTTTTAATAAAAATCAAATAAAACAATAGTTTGATCAAATTAAAAGTTTGTTTTAAACTCTATAAATATTAATTTAATAATAATCTGAACTTCTTGACGTATTTACACCTATTTAGTTATTTGACTTGTACTTTTTTTAAATACAAACATTTTTTAATCTTGATTTCTATTTAGTAGTTGATAGATTGCGATTTCCCTAAAATAATTGTATGCAACAAAAGGCTTCATAAACTCCATCAATATTTATATAGTTATTCTAAGTATATACTAATATAATAAGACATTTTTAAGATCAACGTAGATTTAGAATTTGCAATTACAAATTGTGGCCTCAAATATTGATGATTTTTGCAAATTATCACTTATTAGGGCCAAATTTACGCAGCCCTCCAATATGTTTACCTAAAAAATCCAAACAAATCTCCAAACATTCCAAATTTGGCTAATTAATAGTTAGCAAGTTTATTTCCAAAATGTACTAGACCAGATGAGCTTTTAACGTTTTAAACCCATGCAGTAATAATAAGTTATAGGTCTACAAGCTGACTTGCGAATTTTATGAATGGACTTATAAATAGCAAATTCTTGCTAACTATGAGGAATGTTTTGAGGCCTGCTTAGACTTTCTGGGTCAACATTAAATAATGACATAATGTATCTAGCATAATTTGCACTTGCAAATTGCAAATTATTACAGATTATTTGCCAACTCTACACATGATTTGCGTAATATTTCAATAATGTTAAAGGGCCAACTTCACCGACGTATAATTTTTGTTTGTGAATATAATAATTCGTATACTTTATCAATTAAGCTTATTGTTCATGTTGCATGGCACAAATAAATTATGTAGGTATATATAATTTAGCCACTGAAAGCGCAACCGAAGAAAAAGAACCATCATTTGTATGCAAAATAATGAACTTCGAATATAAGAAAAATTCCATCTACAGCTACTCGTCATTATTTAATACCAGTAATTTGTAATCTGTATATAATAGTACCTACACTGGAGTGCTTACGAAAGCTTCGTGTCCATTACGTACAGCCGAACAGGTAGGTATATAGATATTATAGGTATTTATGTATTACAGTTACACTGTTACTCACTATTATAATAGGTACCTATATTTTTATACATTATCGTTGCACTTAAAATGTTCACAGTTGACTGACCAGATCTAAATGCAATTTGATAAAATAAATCAATTTTTTTAAGCGGCTGTTAATAAAGGTACTTAGTTATAGCTTGGGGGCTGGGGAGTTTTAATCAGCCGACCCAGTGGATTATATTATATTTCTACGTTTATACTTAATACTATAATAATATAATATATATTTGAGTAAAAACGTATCTATAGATGCTTCTACAAGTCAACATTATGGCGAACAACTTCTGTTCAATATATATATAGTGTAGGTAGTTACATGGTGAGTAATTTTAGATACTTTGGACAAATATAATAACTTAGACATAGTATTATCATCAAATAGATAATAATATAGGTCAAGTTTTTAAGTGGTATAGGTAGGTATCTGATATAGGGATATAATAACAGTAACGCAATATTTTCTATTCCAACGTACGGGCATTATATAAAAAGGTGCACATATATATTATATGTTTATATAAAACGTCTTGGGTGGAATCTATATGCAACCACATGTCGCTATTTAACAGTAAAATCGTAATTCAAATTTGTACCTTATAATTGATTGTATTGCAACTTAAGTATACACAGACATTTTAATTTAACAATCGACACTTGTTATAATGACAGTATTATCTTTACGACTTCACCTATACTTATAATATAATGTTTGGTCATACCTAATATACCTACACTCGTATGCTGATGAAATGAACGATACTACAATAGTGTAACCTGTACCTGTATTCTGTACCCATCTGTTATATTATTATAAGTTATAATATATCTCTTATTGGGAGGGGCCTATGGCCTACCCCATCTTTATTAAAAACGTAGGTTGCAATTAAAAGATGATTCGATATGAATTATTATTTGTTGGACAAATTATCTATAAAAGTAATATTTCATTATTCATTACTGAAGGCATTAGAACCTATAAGACTAAAAATTATTAGGTACCTATTACTCAACGTCAGGGATTAAAATAATCAAATAAATAGTATGTATAGATTTAGGTATATTATTATTATTATTAGGTACCTTTATCACTTGTAGCCTGTGAGCATTGGTATTTAGGAAATAATATATCATATTCTACTTGCACAATAATTGACAACAAGTCAACACGTGTACATAACTTCAAATAAGAAATCAATCTTCAAACCTAGTAAAAAATTTACTTGAACAATAATAATAGGTACATTAACACATTTATACTAACATACGCTATATGACAGCACTCAGTACCCATGACTCACCATAATAAAAAAAACAAACAAATAGAAGGTGTGCCGTACACGGGTAATAAGTCAATTTGCCATATTTTGATTATTAGTTATTATGCACTTATTACGCTATCTTGTAGAAAATAACATGTTCTATATACACAAGAACTTAGTTTTTATTATCAAAATAGTTGGTTTTTTTACCTTAAATTACCCCTGAAAAATTAAGAATTCATTCAAGACTTAACATTTACAGTCAAATGTCAATAAACTGTATTGAAATTCGACGTTTCTTTTGTTTCCTGAAAAGTAGTGATTTTCACTTATGCCCTTTTGCCCACGCGCCGTCCCATTAAATTAAAGAGTAATACGGTTATAATAGGTAGGTATTTTTCGGTGCATACTACTTGTGTCCAAGATTATTATCAGTAGGTGAGTTGCGTCTCGGTAAAAAAAAATTCAAAAAGTGTCATAGCTTATTTGCATCTAAGACTATTTTTGAGGACACTAGGACAGCCCAGCTGCATTCCAGTATTTAACAGCATAAATTGTTATTGCAGACTATTATATTACAGAATAGATTAATTACATGATTACATTAACGCACATTTAAATAAATACAATTATATGGCTGTATAGAAGTAGTGTATCCACCACTAAGTTTAGTACAAATAAGTTTTGATGGTTTTATCGATATGTCTTGAATAGCTATAGATTATCGAACTTTAAAAATTTTTGCAACTTTTATTTATACACTAAAACCTAACAATATTTTTTTATCTAACACATAATATCAATTCACACAACTTGGTCACGACTATTATAGCAGGTAGGAAAAATAATATGGTTGAGTTACGACCCCGAAACGGGATGCAATCTCGTTAAATTTACTACCTGCAAAATATCTTTTTGGGGGACTCAAGTAGTATGCAGTCGTATTTATGTTTAAATTCTCGTCTATTTTGTGCATATACTTACATACATACTAATTACCATTTTTTTTATACTGATCGGAGTGAGGGTATAAGGGTATGAGGCCTCCAAACTACCAAGAACAAAATGCATCAGTTGCCCTTAACATATTATATACCTACAATGTAGATCCTGCATATTAATATGACCACAACAGGTGCGGATCTAGAAATGAAAAAAAGGGAGTAGACGAAAAAATTTACTTCAAGTACATAAAAGTATAGGAGTTAACTTTAAATTTTTATAGTGAATAAAAATTCATCATACACGCATATTATAAAATAAAAATAATAACAAAATTACCTTTCGTTGCATATAATGTTATACTTATATTACACTTGGGCTCAAATTGCAATGCATTTGCATCTTTTTTTGGAAAATCTTACACAATTATTTTCAAGCTACAAGGTTTCAAGTACTCCATATTTTAACTACAACATTTTTTGAGGGCATTTTTGATCTATTGCTTGTATTTTAACTAAAAAAGTTGACTTCATTGAAAGATAAACATAGTATTACGTAATATAAATAATTTTTATTTTGAACTATATAACATCAGGTAATCTGGTTTTAAATTAAACAAGGCTGAAATTTATCTTTATGTCACACCAACCTATTAGCTGATTTAATTTCATACAACTTTTATCGGAATATTTTCTTATAAAACGATAATATTAAATAGATGGCGCGTGTGGCCGATTGTCGGACGCTTTTATTCTTGTTAAACATATTGTTTTTGTTCAATTTTAATATTTATTTATTTCATTGATAGACAATTTTCGTTTTTGAAAAAATTCAATTTTTAAATATTTTTAAGGTATTTGAATCCAAGCCCTAATAATTACGCAGACGAGAGTATAAAACATTTAAATAGTAGAAAGAATAATCTACACAGTTTAGCAATAGTCTCGACCGCTGACCTCCAACGAGTTACCTCTGTACGTCGGCGCATCCCGATTTTTTTATTCAAACCAACCTCTACGATTAAAGACTTATATAAATAATCACGATTATCAATCACTGCTAAATGTCAATAAGCAATATAATTTAATATGCTATAATATGTACCTATAGGTATATTGTATTATATTATTGTAGTATATTGCTTTTCTCTTTACTTTAATTAATAAACTGAAAATTAAGATTATCTTTAAAATATTTTAAACTTCAGCCCTCATGGCCATCACCCCAGATAGCGGCTACATTGACATGACTATAGTACAAGTATTAAATATTGGGAAGAAATGCATAAAATAACAGAATAATTACAATATTTTCAATGATAATATTGAACAGCATACATTGTAATTTGTCCAAAAAAAAATGTTTGCAACTATAAAATTACTTGCTATTTTATGCTGATGACAATTCCCATATTCAGTTAGAGACAACTGGTTAACACCCTATTTTTTTAATTTTTGTTTTTCTAAACAAACAGGTATTTCCCCTAACATGTTACTTGTTGGTAGCTATACAATTTACTCTACAATTTTATGCTATTTCCGAACAAACATTTATAAAAATTTCACAAATATTGAAGCTAAAAGATTTTCCAACTCTTAAAAATAAACCTATCTAAATTAATTAAATACAAAAAAACTACATTTAATGGTTCATTATAATTAAAATTATAAGTATATAAATTAATATTATAGTATATAAACACATAAAGTTTAGGAAAGACATGATAAAAAGCAAAATTTATAGATTTAGTAAAATTGAAAGAAATAAAACCACTAATAACAGTGATCAATGATCAATAATTATCTGATTGAACTCTATTTTTAAGGTTTGGTATAAAATATATGAAACATAAATAGAAAAAAAATTAATAACACAAGATTATATAATTAGTGGGAATATGTAAAATATGAATAAATGTTTGTTATAGGCTGTTGATTCATTAATTTTATGGTACAATCATTTTTTTTAAATGATTGAATTGAAGGTCAAGTAACTATCACCTTTAAATACGTGAACACAAAATGTATGTACCTATACATGTCAATGAAGATGATTGTTGGATAACTTATGAAAATTAAAAAGTTAAATAATTTTGAATATTCTAGTACATTATTTTTGGAATTTATTAAGCATTCTTAAATGAGTAACAACTAAATAAATTAAAATTTGCTGAATAACAGTAAATATTAATTCAAAGGGTTCAAAAACATATTAAAAACAATTAAAAACCTTGATTGAAAATTCTACTTGATAGTTAAAATTAAAAAATAACTAAATAGAATTATATATGTTAAAAAATGAACTATAAATATACTTTTCTCGTTTTTTCTTTAATAAAATTTGTCCAAAATGGTATAATTTTTGTTTTAGATTAAATATCACACTTTAATTTGGTGCATTGGTTGGCGTTAATTTTTTTTTTTAAAAAAATCCCTTATAACATATTCTTAAGTATACAAATTTATAAATATATCATAATTTTATTTAGTATTTCGTCCAAATATTGCTTAAAAATATTGCTATCACGTTAGTTCGCCATAGTCTGTCCACCCATGACTAGGAGCTCCCAGACGTAATACTCCTACTGTTCGGTCCTTGGATGCTGTGATAAGGTCTGATTATTAGCTAAGTTAAGAAAAAACATCATAATATTTAAATTTATCATAAGAAAATTAATCTCAAGGTAGTATCATAAAAAATATTTAATAATTCTCAAACTAATTATTTTGATATGTTAATTAAACAAGAATAAGAAGTTATTTTTAATATATATTTCAAATACATTTTAAAGAACATTTAAAATAGATATGTACCTGAATAAGACTGTAAAGAAAAATAAAGACTTTGTTGAAGACAGGATTGTACTTCTGAAAAGTGTATATAAACAAACAATAATATTATTGTACAATAGTATATATATATATATATATATATATGAAATAGTAGTATTTAAAAAATTTAGTAATTACTAGGGAACGGACATTAATGCTTTTAAAAAATGCACTAAAAAAATACCCTAAAAAACTAAAAATGTTTTTAAATTAAATAAAAACACAATTTTGAACAGTTTTGTGCATGTAAAATATTTTTCTGTTCAAATTTTAATTTTGTAAACCTTGTAAAATAAAATATTTCAATCGGTGGAAAATATGTCTTCAATCTTGTACATATGCACATAATCAACAACAGTTGGATGGTTTAGTTTTTGGCATCTTTTATAACAATATTCAAATTAAGCAAACACTGACATATGACTGACAACTCTACAAGTATCTACTTATAATCGGACACAAATTAGTTTTGTATTAGTTATTTGCTGTCATCACATATCACAATGTTATCAAGGTTATTTACGATTAAGATCACTTCATACTAATGATACGTTCACAATCTTTCGATGGGTCCCTCTGTTAGATAATTATTGGGGATATTATTGATATTTTTCAAACTTTGAGAATTATATAGGTATGTGCAATCAGCCAGTCTTCTTAAAAATAACTAATTTACAAGACAAAAAAAAAAAACATTTAAAACAATTTAAATTTAATATATATTTTTAAAACTTTTATAATTCCAAGCAACAAATATATAAAAAAATAACCTAAAAATAGAAAAATGCTCTAAAAATGTTAAAAAAAATACTTTAAAAATCAAAAACATTAAAAAATGCAAAATAAAAGTTTCATTTTTAAATTCTTTAATGTATGAATCGAATTATGTACTTAGAAAGCATTGTCCTATGTCACCCACTAAGAAATATATTTTGCATCAAAGTCCGTTCCCTAGTAATTACTATCAAAAGTCAAAAATTAAAACAAAAGAATATTTTATTAATCAAACTATAAAAATTAAATCCTTATATTATTTGAAGAATTATTATTGTTCATAATACTTTTCAATCAGATTAGAATAGATTATATACAGCAGAGATATAATAAGTCCTGGCATTATATAATGTAAAAAAACTCTGGATTTAACCAAATCTTTTTTGCTCTATGAATATAAATAACGTAGAAAATAAAAAAATGTTTACACTTAGGCTCTAAATTACCATTTTAAATAACAAGTTACAACTGTTTACTAATAATATTTATAGTATTATTTAAATTATCAATGTGAATTAATTTTGCTAAGCATTCAAAATGTTAAAAGGATACATTCATCGTAAGGAGATATATCTAAGTCTTGTATATCTCCTTTATGAGTATACACTTCTCCAAGATACTCGTGTCTATCTGGATATCTTCGGTATTTTCTAACAATACCACCTTCACATACCGAATATAAAAAGCTACCATTTGATGTGTATCGAACTTTCCAAATCGGTTTATCACGGTTTTCACAGAAGCTCTCTTGAATACCCAAATTAGGGACATATGATGTAATTTTATCACCCCCACTCGTAATTACACCTAAAAAATTACAATAAGCAAATAAGTTAATTTAAAATCATGTGAATTTTAATGTTTTGTCTTATACATTAAGTAAAATAAAATTAATAATAAAACAATAATTAACATACTATAAAATCCATTGGACAAAAATCCTTGAAATGGTTCTGGTGTAGGGCAAACTGTGTTTAGATGACGCCCCGAATAATATGTATGTAATATTCGGCCATCCATTGTACACACTTTACAGCAACCATCCGAACCTGCAGTGATAAGAGTACTAAGAAGTCCGTTACTAGTTGCCCAAGGCCATGATGAATCTAGAAAAACTATATCACGAATAGTACTAGAATGTAGCTGAAAAAAATGAAAATTATAATTACAATGTTAAAATTACTTGTAAGCTCCATTTAGGCAATACATCAATATCATTTGTTTGGCTACTAACATCATACACATAATCTAGAGGTAAAGGCATTCGAAGATCTAATAACGTAAGACCTTTGCCGTTTACTGCTACAGAAACCGCAATATTAGGTGATGTAGGATCAGTAGCTAGACCAGTTCTATCCCTCCCACTTGCTGCACAATTATCATAAGCTAACAATTGTTCTCCTCGTTCAACATCAACAACTGAAAGCCTCCGAGATGTTGTACACGCTAAAATCTATAACAGATATAATTTCTTAAAATGCATCTTATTTGTATGATTAAAAAAGCTTATAATAAAACTTATTATATAAATAATAATATGATGTGAATATCAATTTAGTTTGAATATAATTGAAAATTTTAAGTGTAGTTTTTATTATTTTACATAATTCAAGAGATTATCAAATAAAAGTTGAAAAAAAATATATTCTAATAATGTGCCTAAATATAAACTAAAATTATTTTTACTCAATTACTAACAATAATTAAAATAATATGTTACTTAAAAGCAGTAATATTATCTCTAATCAAATAAATGATATAAAAGCAAATATAATGTTTACTTAACATATTAAAAAATGAAATTAATTAACACTGATAGGTTAGGTTAGCTATTAACTTAATAACACATCATGTTATTAAAAAAATATATATCATCTTAGACACTATGAATAGGATTTAAATTTTGATTTTCAAGCAAATTCCTTATATAATTAGGGCTACATACAAGTTGGGTCCGAAAATAATATTCGTTTGAAATTTTGTACGAATTGGGTCTGTGTGAATAAAATATTTCGTCCAGTTATGTAAAATGATGTGTTCGAATCGGGTCTGTGTATAATTATTTATCATATCGTAATAATAATATTAAATTCAAATATAATAAAGATCTAATACTTTCTGGCAATAAAATAAAATGTGTTGAAACTAATTTGGTAAATATTCAACCAGATAACAAACGATTACAAAATATACAGAATATTTATTAAAAAATTATATCTATCTAGACGAAAAGTTCCCTCCAAAATAGTCTAGATTTAAGCATAGTGTAATAAGAACTACAAATGCATGTGAATCCTTTCATTCACACTTCAATTCTATGTTTTATTCTGCTCGTCCAAATATATTTCAATTTATACACATTTTAAAAAATATTCAAATTGACATTTATATTAAAATGTGAAGTCCAGAAGGAAGAAGAAAATGTATAATATCTAAGGAAGATTTCGTTAAGGAAAAAATGACAGAAAAATATTGGGAAAAATTAATTGCTACGAATTTGTTAAATCTATATCTTAAAAATGTCAATCCAATTATTAACTTATTAACTATTAACAACTAGATGACAAACAATTGTAAATCACAAAAATTAGTAAACAAAATAGTTAAAATTAGAAAAAAACATTTTTAACCATACTTATAATAACTAAATGTTATTACATACAATCTTAAATATAAAAATGAAAACTAACATTTTTTTTTTGGTACCTAACTAGTACAGCAGGATTTTTAACACAGAACCCAATTAGGACTGTAGACTGTTTCACACAAGACTCAATAGGTATACAATTAGAATCTGGTACCTAACTAATATGCGTTGATCATTGGTTATTAAAAATTGTCATTTAACATTATTGTGGTAGTTATAATTTTAGAAACATCAAAAAGTTACCATTTTGTAATATTACAGATGGGCAGTAATAATAGTAAAAAAATCATAATTACATTTTTATTATTTTCTTAACTATCTATTATATACTATTAGGATAATAAAAAATATCTACTTTCACAATTATTGCCTAATATAGATTTACCTATCTTTTCATTTATCACCATAGCATATTTTAATAATAATTTGTAGTCACAATTTATATTTTATGGACATGTTTCAAATTAAATTTAATATAAATATTAAATTATCTACAGAAAATTAAAATAAATCTAATTAGGATTTGAAATGTTTATTATATTTACCCTAGAACCATCAGATGTGAATCTAACTGCATTTACATTTTTCGCAACAGCCATCGTGGTAATAGAATATGACATAAGTAACTCCATACGTAACGAGGAATAGAGATTGACCTTACCATCATAAGCACCAGAGCAGAATAGATACCGGTCCTAGAAAAATACTGTAAATTAAAGTAAACTAAAAATATACTTTCAAAGACCAATATTAACATACTCGAGGACTAAATGCTACTCCCCGGACACTGTTGCTATGGTGTTTTAGAAACCTGGGTTTGCCCTCCTTCTGCATTGCGACTTTTGTCACAACTTAAACTTCAATCTGTACTGTACCACTACGAAAACTATAAAATAACATCAATAACAATTCATTCCTAAAAAATAGTTAACATACTTCATTGACAATCACTATAGTAGTATCGCCTGATCGGCACACAAAATTCAACACTACGTATTGTAAGTGTTTATCGCGTTCTTCAATGATATGTCAGTCATACTGTTTTGATCCATTGTATGATGGTAGTTGACACTCAAAACGTCGACATTTGAGTTTGAAGTCGACGAACGTGAGTGCATCGTCGTTTGTGGCCTGCATCCGACTAAATATGTTTTTTTTTATAGGTATTTAACTATTATTTTTTCTGTCACGTACACGCAGAGGTCGGTTTGTGGTTTGTCGAAACCAGATAGCACTACTCAGGATCAGTCGAGAAAACGTTTACATAATATCACAGTCGGTTGCGGACACAAGAGAAACTTCTACGACTTTGAGCCAGGAGAAATAATAAATGAATGAATGATGAACTTCGTAAAAAATGAAAATGTGAAATGCTCTAATTCAGTATTATCTGTGACCATGTTATTTAATTTGATACTACGTTCTACGAAGTGGCGGGGTCGAAGGGAATTCTAGTCATCAAGTGGAAAACGATACAATCAGTGGCGCCCGCCCACCACATATCCAGAATTTTACAAAACCAACTGGTGACGTGTGGACTGATAAGGCGAGTGTTGATAACAGAGATTCGCACACATTTTCTAAGACTCATTGATTATAATAATGAATTACACTATTAGATCTTAATGATATACTAATATATCTAACGACTTGGACTTGGGACTTCTAGGAGTTGTATGTTTTTCAAAAATAATTCAAATCATAGCTAAGTAATATAGAAATTTGTTTCACACCAATACTAAGCCAATATTATATTCAAAATTAATAGTTGCATATTTTATATATTTAACCATTTTTCATTTATAAGTGCAAATATGTTCATTTTTGATATGAAGAGCGTTAGAAGTATAACTGAGAAGTATGGTTACTATAAAAGTCTAATATAATCTTATAGTTTTATATACCCACAGCATCAGCATACCAAACTATGACTTATGAGTTATGAGTTACGAGTGCTACTTAAGCCAAACATCGGCGTGTGAACGGGAAAGGCAAGGTGGACAGTTACT
>JACXSJ010003683.1:0-20516 GCA_014851325.1 Pentalonia nigronervosa | reverse complement strand
TTTTATGGAATTTGTTATAATGGTGAGAGGCAAGTGAGGATATTGGTGGTATGTTGAGGTCTTGATGTAGTGTGTGGTTGCTAACGAACCAGGGAGCGTTAGAGAGGACACGGAGAGTTATAGATTGGAATGCTTGAAATTTGACTAAGTTAGAGTTTTTCGTTGTACCCCACAGTTGGATACCGTAGGTCATTGCGGGTATAATACTTCTAAAATAAATGGTCAAGGAAAATATTTGTTTGTTATATGGTACATTTTAAATGAATACCGGTCTTCCCAGATATTCATTCTGGATCTGCGGCGCCTGAGCTAAGTATAAAATAATTTAATGATATTTTATATTTTTGCTAAATGTTAATTCTATTTGAGTCTGGGAAAAATATATTTTGCTACTATTAGGTTTCAATTTTACATTTTCTATTTAACACGAATCGATGTGTAACTGTGTAACTATTATAAATTTATTACAATATTATTTTGGAATAGATTATATCGGTCAGATTTTATATGGTTTGGACAACGGTTTGTTTCTTTTATTTTGTAGACACAACACATAATATCACATATTATGCATTATTGTTATTCACTATGAATTTCTTTTCAACGATACCAACAAACCTAATATGTGTAATAGGTACGAAATGTTTGTCAGACGACGTGTACATTTTTTATAATACAACTACCTACTTATAAATTTATAATACTCATATAATATATAAACATACTTTTTTTAAAGTATAATTATAATTATGTAAGAGAACAATCTGGCTAGATATATAAGCATCCGCTGATGGTCGACGTATGTATTCAATAATGTATAAATTATATAAATAGATTTATAATCGAAACGTGCTAATCACTGGATAGAAATTTTAAAATTCTATAGATACAATTATTTGACACGTGGGAAAAAAGTATACATTATAATATACACAACATGCCTTATTTAAAAAAAAAATAAATGTTACCTGCGCTACATATGTCAAAGAGTTTATAATAATATACATACACAATATTTGTAGGGCTAGTTTAACTAGATATAATACCATTATTATACTGTTTGTTTTCATATTTGTTTAAAATTTACATGGTCACCAATTTGTAGTGGTAACTCATGTAAATACTTCAAAAGTTTGATTATTATTTATTAATTTACTATAAGCGTATTCTTACACGTAGGTGTATAAGTTATGTGCAAGTTTAAAAAGTTTAGACAGAAGGTGAGTATTGAACGCCTTACTCATACGGTCCGTATGTTATATAAAATTAATATTGGCAGACTACGGGCTGGCATGTCCGAGGAAAATAATATCGAAACACCCCACCCTATACAATATTAATGTACATATTATAAGAAGACCCCTAGAGAACAGCCCCTCTTAGTCTGTGTGCAATGTATCTAACATTCTAACCGAACGACGACGATGACGATTACCCTATTATCATATACATTGTTCCCGGTATGACTGCACTCGTCGGCCGTCGCTACAGTATACTCGCTCTTGCATAATATTATTATATTATAAGTTCGATCTTGTGCTACTATTGATACGTTACATCCGCGAGTTTGCAGACTCGTGCGCCGGCGATTAAAACAGTAAAAGGATTCGCGGGTATTAAAACTACGTTACGCACAATATATTATAATACATGCATACGCGATTATAAATTTATAATATACGTGTAATGCCGCGCGGGCGTGCACTGTTGCAGATTTAAGTACCCGCGACACCCTCCGCACAATCGGAGTATCAGACTATTCTCGCATCACATGGTATTATTATATTATATATATCTCGCACACAATCCGCCCGTAATGTTTTTATAAATCCTCCGATCGGATATCGTTGGCCAGACCTAGACGTTTACTATCGCGGAAAAAGGCGCGTTCCGCACCAGTGGCGAGCGGGCGTTTCCCGAGTCCGTACACCCGTCGACCGTGACGGATGTTTCCTCTCTCAAAATGCTAAATCGTTGTCGTCGGCGGTGACGCGACGTAAAGGATTATACACCGACCCCGCCAATATGTATTGGTTTTTTGCAGGTAATATATCATATACATCACGAAGACGACTCGTAATAATTAGGGTTTAAAATATGTTATGCAATATAATATGTTATGCAATACCGAAATATTTTAAGAAACAATCTATACGATGTTTGCATTGTTGTCCGTAGTTCTTTATACGTTTTCTCAACATCGTTAGTGCGTTTCCGTATTTAAAAATCGCATGCACGTACGTCCCTCGCGCGTCATGTTTCAATCGGCCATCACCGTTTATGTTTTTAATCTAGTTCCGTTGCATTAAGCATTTCCGTTGCATTTATTACAGGTAGGTATAATATTACTCGTTCGTAAATATAATATTTTGTTTTTATTATTATTGAGTGACGACAACGGCCATGACCACGTTTGTGCGCCACCTATCCACACCTTGCACTCGTCGCATTCTTTTATATGCATTTAATTTTAAGAGCGTACACAACAAGTGTATCGCTGCTCGTATTACGCGTGCACGAGTAATTATTTGCATGACTAGGATGACTTACATTAATATAATATTATATACAGGCGTATAGCTCATGTTTTAATACGTATATATTGTTCATATACAGGGTCATTCACCCCGAGGAATTTCGATATAGAATACTTAAAGACTATATTTTTATAAGCGATTTGAGGAGTGTCATTATGTATTTCCGATGTGATAAATACTATTTCTCTTTTTTTTCCAAACGAGAACTTCTAATTTTTCTGTAAATTATTAAGAAGACGAGTTTTTTTTAATGACCCTAATGTATTCAAATATAAATTCAAACCGTAGTTTTTGTATGTGTTAAAAATGATTAAAAAAAAAATCAAAAAAATTTGAATTTTAATAAAAGAAGAACTATTAATAAGGATACAGAGGAGAGATGGGTAAGCATTATTTGAGAATCACCTTGTACACTGAGTTACAGTATGAGTACATATAACTACAGAGTACCTAGTGTGTGTATACTGTATACGATCAATCGACAAAGTCGCGGCGTGTTGTGGGTGCGGGAGTCGTAGATTTTAATCGTGCGCGCGCGCGCGCGCTTGAGTGCCTGATCGTTGATATACGCGTATATTATATTATTATATAATATTATGTTTGCCGCACGACAAAAACCCCAACGTTGCGCCTACCATAGAAATAAAATAAAACGCAACCAAGCAATACGCCGCTGACACGAGCTTCGGTTTTAATATCCCTCCGGTTTTTTTGTTTTTTGTTTTATGATTATTATTGTTTATTTGATTTTTTTTCAACGACTTTACGTTTGTTTTATTATCGTATGCCGCGTGAAACGAATAACGTGGCCATTTCCCCCTTTCGATATTATTGTGCCAAGAGAAGGATTTCCGATTATTTTTTTCCCATAATCTCGCGTTCTTGAGTACCGTGAATAAAAACTCATCTACGGTCGATGGTTTTCAACAGAACGCATTGTATCGTTTCTGACGAATTTGAATAAGTTCGTATTTTTTGTACGATAAAAAAACATTTGACTGTGCGAATACGTTTATACGCCGATGGCTTTAATTTTGTATTTGAGTCCTATATTATTGTTTGAAGAAAATGGTATTTGAAAGTAAATTACTAATACATAGATACTTTTAAAAACTCATATACTAATAACCCTCTATATTCGTCTATAGACTCTAGAATAACATCATAATGATAATTTCATCGTATTAAAGACTCTAAGTTTTATCATAATCGCTAATTGTTTAAATTGATGTAGAATTTAGTTATTATTATTGATCTGTCATATCAGTATGGTAATGTAATTTGAGGTAAACAATAAAAATAAATTTAATTATGTAACGATAATCCGATGATGATATGCGACTTTACGAATAACGTATTTCTAAGAAATTTAGATGATTGTATATTCAAATATAAATATAATTTAAAGAAAACTGAGATACGAGTATAATATACTACCTAAACGAAATCCAAGAATATACTTCACAATTTATATGACTATACTCTCAGGTTGGCTCCATTTCCATTTACTGCAAGTGACAATTCCAAATATAGTTGCAAATAAAATTTTCGCGTTTTGAAATTTGGTGTTCTAGTTGTATTGTTACTTATTATTAAATACCATTGTTATACCATTTCTTATAGATACCTTTTTTTATACATTATTGATTAGTTTTAAGATTTATCGTAAATAACATACTTAAACATTAAACTGAAAAGATGAAATTCAGAATTGTATAAATATCTTATATCTAACTAGATAAGTCAGGTACATACAAATGTTGTTTATTGATTATGATTTCTTTTATATTTTCATTTTCTGAAATATGAAACTATGTTGTGGTATACATTTAATTTGTATAAAATTATTTTAAGTGTTTTTAATAATATCTTATGATTTATGAATATATATTTTTATTACTTGGTATCAACATAAATTTTTTTTGTACATAAGATATTTCTTAAAAATGATCGATGTTGGAAATTTGATATAATAGCATTAGATATTATTATTTTCCATAGAATTAGACACAATATCCAAGGTTAGAAAAGAAGACTTCCAAATGGAACTCTTTAATTGAGCATTGCATGTTAAAACCTTTAAACTACAACTATTGTAAAAGTCAGCTATTTCCCGAAGACTTAAAACAATGACCTATTTTTAAAGTATACGTATGTGCAAACATGATACAATGCTTATAATTTATTTATTTCAAAAAAGTTCATTAAAAATTATTTTGGAGATTGTGGTGTAAATAGTGATTACTAAGCACTTAGTAATTTAATTTTTTTTTTTTGATACTTATATTGATATACATTTTGTATACTTATCTATTGATTTATTATAAAATTTATAATAAGCATTTAATGCTTATAGTATTAAAAATAATAATAACCTATCATTATAAATATAATGATATTTTGATATTTTGATATCAAATTTATAATTATAATTATAAATATGAGTTATAACAAATTGACCTTTTTTACCATATTATAAGGATTAATAACCAAGACTCATGATCTAAAAAAAAAAAAAATAAAAATGTTACTGAAGTCCTCGATAATTTAAACGTTGATTATTTATACAAAATAATAAAAAAATTTGGAAAAGTACTGAACAAATAATAGAACAAAACTTGTAATTTATTAACATATTTAAATTAATAAAATTTGACTATTTTATGTGTATTATAATATAAATAGCTATGAATATTTACAAATTATTGTAAATTTATATCAATAAAATAAGTAGGCAGTAGGTACTATTGACTATTTGTATGTATCTGATAAATATTTTATTTTGTGTTTAAAAAAATAATAAATTATAGTTTTTATTTCATAATATATAATATTATAGTATTACATTTATATACAATTATATGACCATAATACAATTAATATGAGTTACACTTTGTAAAATAAAGTTTTTTTAATTACTAGAATATCCAAAGAATATGTTTCTATAAAGCAATGTAAAATTTTCCTTATTTTACTCAGTTTTAATTTAAACGTGTATGGTAGTGTATTGTGTATATTGTACCTATATACTACATTTTATACATAGCTACTACATTTACATAATTATAGTATTTTCTATTTATGTCTTATGTAAATTTATTATTTTTTAGTCTCGTTATAATTATTACCAACATGAAGATTATTTTTTTTGTATTATCCTACCACACCTTCATATTTTGTGCTACCATATTTTTAAATTCTTTAAATATTACATTGAAAAAAGTTTTTATTTCATAAGATTCTTAAGCATGTATAGTTATATTAAATATTAAACATTTTAATATTTATAACGTAGGTTATACAGTTATAGGTAATAGCCATATATATATTTAAAAAAAAAATGCCTAAATTTTTATCCGACGACGTAAAAATGAAGAAATATTTGATTTTCACAATAAAAGATAATTTTTTTATGGTGTTTATAACTATAGTTAGATGTACTAGCCTAGGTAGATTGTATACTTATATATGCAATACTAGAATTTATGTGGAAGAAAAAATAAATATCTATTATATGATATATGTACATATAAGTACATATATTTATATTTGAAAAAAATCGAAATTTTTATATTATTCTAGTTGACAGATATTTTAAAGTGATTTCACATTTAAATATCCTAACATTTTTTACTATATATCCAATTTATAAATAGATAGGTGTTGTTAATGTATATTTAAAATTTTTACCTAAACTACTGTTAAATTATTACATCTTTGTATATTAATTTTAAACAATTGATTGTAATACTGTATTAGAAGTTTAGAAATAGACTATTCACGGTGAGGCATTCAATGTATAATATACATTATAACATGACAATAGTGTGTATTACAATATTGTAGCTTTGTAGTAGTTCTTCGACATAATATTGAACATTATTTGGAATATAAGTTGTTTTACGACCTGTGTCGCACAGGAAATGGTTCGTTCACATCTATAATAATAGTATCGCTCTTCGGAGAGCGGCCCTGCTGATAAAGTGACGGCAACTCAATTCACATTCATACAAAACAATAGATACCTATTACTCGGGACCCCGATCTTCAAACTCTTTTTATTTTTATGTTATGATTTATGAAATAATGTTGTGTATTGTGTGATGACGTGAATGATAAAGAAATAGTTTTAACTTTTAGAGGGAAAAAAATATTTTAAATTATGCTCTACTTAAACTTAATTGCATTTACATGAAATAAATTATGTTTATTTAAGTACTCGTCATATCAAATAAATATTAGCGATAAAAAAATATCTCTACCTAGTTAGAGTTGCTTAAAAAGGAAATTTTTCAAATTATTTCTAGTGTAGATTAATATTAAGATTGTTAACAATAGGTTTGGGGAAATTAATATTGGATAAGATTTTTAAATCAGTATATTAGAAAAATAAATTCAATAAAAACAAAATAATATTCAATTTTTAAAATATATTATAGTGAATTATAATATATTGTAAGTAAGTATATATAAATGAATAAATACAACACATATTATATATTATATACTATACAGAGTGATTTACCCAAGCATGCTCATCCCCTTTTTTCACTAATAATGAATTTATTCAAATTGTGATTTTTGGAATTTTTAAGTAGGTTAAGAGTTATGGACCTTGTTTTCAACTATTTAGATTTGTTGTACCATTTTTTATACCAGTATCCTTTGGCTACACAAACTTATTTTTTTCAAATGAAAACCAATCTTTTTCATAATAAATAATTAAGCGGAGAATTTTTTTGAAAAATGTTGATGAAACTAAATTAAAATTTGAAAAATCAGTTTTTGAGTTACTAAAATGTAGGTATATAAACATTTTCAAAAAACTCATCTGATTAACAATTTTAGGAAAAAGTTTGATTTTCAATTTAAAAATAAATTGGTATTGCTTAAGGTATAAAGGCACTTCTTAAATGGTATAACAAATCGAAGTAGGTATTTGTGTATTTAGTAAATATGTTCTAATTGGCTAAGTATACATACAAATTTTAAAAATCAGAATTTGAATAAATTAATTATTAAAAGAAAACATAGTGGTATGTACTATATAACAATATAAGAATTAAAAATCATTAGGTATCTCTATGATCATTATTACTTGTATATGTTTTAAAGCATAAAATAAATGTATTTGTAAATCATTGTTTTTATGATAAATAAAAAAAAACCATTGTATAAAATTGCATATCATTTTATTTTTGGTGAAACGTTTTTGGTTTAAACATTTATAGTGTTAAAAATATTTAGATAAAAGCACTCTTTATTTTTGTTTTTAATAAATTATATCATGTGTTAAAAAATGCTAAATAATAAAAAAAAATTTTTTTTTTGTATGAAAATTATGGAAGTGCATAGTTAAATGTTATAGGTATTTATTTTATGAATTTATATACTATTATCTTTAAAGTTAAATTAATTAATTTTTATTTACAGTTAAACATTGTAAAATAAAAGAAAGAATTTTCCTTTAGTATGTTTGTAAAAACTCCAATATGGTAAATCTCAAGCAAAGTAATAAATAAACATTGAGGTCACTTGGATAAAATATATCATATTTATATTTTTCTAACAATTTTAAATAATAATTTATATTTTAAAAATACGTAGGATATTATGGAAATATTTGATCAAAACAAATTGTCTATAAATCGCGGTTTCTTATTTTTTGTTATTAGTAAAAAGCAATGAATGTATTGATTTTACATTGATGTTTTTTTTGTTTGTCATCATCTTTTAAGACAGTAAAAATACTTCGATTTTCTTTTTCAGCAACTTTTTTGATAATAAAGTGAGCCTTATTGGTACTTTAAGGGTCAAAAGTAAAAATTTTCAATTAGTTTTCAAAAGCATAGAAAAAATAAAAAAAAAGTTAAGAAAAAACTAAGATTTTTACGTGAAATTAGTTTTTGACAAAACCGATTTTGATTTTTGGTTTGACTCTACAAAAAATAAGCCTTATTACATAATATTTTCATAAAATGTTTATATTAGCATTTCCAATACACCACACAATTTTCAATTTTTATATGTAAGTTACCACATAAGTTGTTGTTCGTGAATATTAAAAAAAAAAATTTGAACCTAAAATCCCCATCATTTTTTATAAGAATTTGAAATTAGACATTGCAGGATATTCACCAGTAAACTAACGACTTCTCATCGAAAGTACTTAATATAAAAGTTTTAAAAAAATTATACACTTAATAATTTACGGTAAAAATGATGGTTTTCATTTGAAAAACAGAAGTGTATATTGCCACAGAAAAATCTTAAAAATTTGAAAATATGGTCTTTAAGTATATTTAAAAATTTCAAAAAATCAGAATTTGAATTAATTCATTATTAAATGAAAAAATGAGTGTGAGTATACTTTTGGTGAATCATGTTGTATATCATTAAAATTCAAATTTAACACATCTATCGCAGTAACAACTCCTCTAGACAATTACTGTTTATCAGAACGATACCGGTGCCCACCTTTTTTATTATGTAGTTTTTACTTTTTGCCATGTCAAAAAATTTCAACCCTGTGCCATTTAAAAAAAAAACTGTTAATACAATCAAAAACAAAAATAAAACTTTACTTCATCTAAATAATTCTGAAAAGAAATATTACGAGAAGGAAAATAATGAACTGAATTTCTATGGATTTATTTTTAACTGACTTGACCGTCAACAAAAACTATTTATTTTTGGTTTCAGACGTTTAAATACAAATAAAACATTACGTCAACACATATCCACACACAAAATAGATTTTTACTTATTTTCGGCTGTGTATTTATCTTTTATCAATCGAAGAGCGATTTATTCATTTCATCGATTCTAGTGTGCTACTGTATACATACAATAACATACACAATATATCATCAAGGGAGTGTTATACGATTGTTAATTATCCTTCGTCGTACTCTCTCACATAAAAGCACACACACACACGAACGCATAATACATAAATACATTATGTTTGAATTACTTATATAGATTATTGATGAGGCCGTCGTATATGGATCAGTGGCGTCTTTAGACCAATTTATAAGTAGAGGTGTTATCTAGATATTATAGAATACATTATAGAGAGAAAAAAAATGAATAAATCATGGTAAAACGAATAACACTTCTCCCCTCCTTCTCCCAACCACCGTCCTCTGATAAGAATCCAAATCATCAGTTTCATATAAAAGAGCGGTATAGGCACAGAAGGTAAGTTGTTTTGTGGTTATAGTGGTAGGCATTAGTATAATATTGTATGTGGACATGAATGCCTTTGTCATCGTCTCGGAACAGATTAGTATTTAATGATCCGGCGATGATGACCTAACCACGTAAAAGGATATTGAACACCGAAAAGAAGGAATTACGGATTGGTGTCGGCAGCTCTAGACGCGATTTAACCGGAACGCGATATAATATATATAGGTATATTATTTTACACCCGTTCGTTCCCGACAAAGTCTTCTTAAGCGTGTAGCGGCCCAGCGTACTTCACTAGATTTATCGTTTACAGCATGTCAGCGTCTCGTGGAAAGTGATCAGCGTCAAAATAATGCACTCACCGTGAATCGTGTGACGCGGCCGCACACGACAACAATGTGTGATTGTCCATCCATTTAGATTACGTCATAATAATAATAATAATACTGGTATGTTATGTAAATGCAATATCGATAAGTGCTCCACGTTCTCCAGGCTGAACGTGGCGTGGAAACCTTAAATGGTCGTGAACACTATTATAATAAATGAATCGTTTGGAAATTTAATGGAAAATTCTAGCTGAATATTATGTGTGTGACGTTCAAATTGTATTTGATATTTTACGAGAAGTGGAAAAACCATTCTTAGGCCGTATCACATAAACCTGATGATGTGACATGTATTGTTCACCCTATTGACGAGTCGTCAACGGGACAAGATGGCGTCGAGGAGATTACAAATGACGCACGCGCAACGATGCAAGTCGACAAGGTCAGTACAGAGTCAGATCAAGACCAAGTATCATTCCAAGCAAACAGTTTTAAGAACTCTTGTTAATGGAGATCTTCCGTTTGGACCATATTTTTACTTAGTGTTACAAAGTGTAACCAAGTGTATACCAGTTTAAAAATAATTTAAACAGCATTTTCTTTTTTAATTGTTATACAGTCTTAGGACTGATAAATAATGTGGACAATATTGGACGCGGCTAAAAATATTACAAATAAAAATAAAAAAAAAATTCTTATTTCCAAATCTTGTATAATTTATTATTTTAATAAAAAATTTTTTATTTTATTTTTCGTTACAATTTTGCATTATCATAGTTATTATAATTGTAAGGGTATTATGCTACTCTATGTTCATCTAGATACGTCTATGAAAGAAGAGAAGAATTGGCATGCATATGAAAAATGTAAATTTTGCTTTTGCACAGCCGTTTCTAGGTGTTATTATTTGATTTTAAACGTATTCCACTAATTTTATCTCTTTTACATTAAATGAAAACCCTTTGATTTTTCTATTTTCGGCGATGTCAGCCAGTGAACTAATATAGGTTTTTACAGCTCAATTAAGTTTTATGTATTACACTGCATTAAAAGCTATACTGGATGATTCTTTTAAAAATAAAATTAAACATTATTTCAAAAAGCGTCTATTAATGTTTTTGAAAATATTTTTTTACATAATTTGAGTTTAGAATGAGCAGTTAATTATTTAATATATGTAGGTGTTTAAAATTTTGATAACTGGTTTAATAAATAGTCATTTTCTTTGGTTAAAATTTGAAATACTAAACTTAAAATTGTAAAAAAATATAGGTAACTACTTATTACTTTAATCATTAATCAAAATGCAATTTACGATTTAAAAGTTAGATTTTTATACGTCAAAATTCTCAGAAATATCAAATTAAAAATGTATGTTGTCATTTTATAAATGAAAAACTTAAAACATTATTTTTTATTATGATATAAACTAGAACAAAATAGAATTTTTTTAAATTCATTTTGTTTAATAATGACTTTAAATTATATAAAGAAATTGTTTAAAAGTAATGAATGTTAAAAGAATCAGCTTGTACATAGTGTGTCTTATAAATTATATGTATTCATACATTTACATTTTTTTAGACACAATCGAGAAATTAAAAACTGTCAGTTTTCCGTAAATAGAAGTTGCTCTGTGTTACGAATATTTTCCTTGACCCTATGTCGTATATGCTTACATGATCGTTTTACCGTGTTGCGTAAATATAACTAATTAAAAATCTTTTTGTCTTATAATTTATAAGAAAATACATTATTATAACATATAGTACGAAACTTATGAGTATTTTTTGTTGTTGGGAGATTATTAGCTAAAAATAGAAAATAGAACATGACGTTTATACTAGCTATAAGTAAATGATACTTCATTAAATTAACGATTCATTTACTATAATATGGTGCTTGGACACCAATATAATGGTTTAAATGTAATTATATCGGGAGTATTTAAAAAAAAATGATGTCTTAATACAATCTATTATAATTTACACCTTGGTAGTTTTTAAACAATTTTAAAATGAGCATAAATATCAATAGGTAAATTAATTATATGGTAAACAAATTTACATTATGTGATATTGCATAGTAATAATTCTTCCTTGTTAATTTAAGTGTATTATTTTTTTTTTACCGAACCTTTTATTAAATAAATGATCTCAATTTATACTATTTAATGTTTGTTCTATTATATGATTTAAGTAATAGTAAATATTTTATGGTTTTCAGTTATAACCATATATCATTATATACCTATGATTATTACAAATAATTTTTTTAATAGGGAATAAATAATGCAAAACATTTCATACTAAGAAGTACAAAACTACAAAATATATAGTGTTATATTACAAAATACATATTAAAAAAGTACATTGTGAGAATTAGAGCTTTGCAGTACTCTAGTAAAAAATTGTTAATATTATCCAATGATATAACTTATAACAGGTGGATTCACCAAGCATGATTGCCTCTATTTTATCCTTTAATGATGAATTTATTTAAATTCTGGTTTTTGGAATTTTTAATTTTAATTTAAGATTTTTATATTATAGGAGTGTCTTGTGACTATACCAAATTAAGAATCGGCATTTTTTCCTGTAAATTGTTAAGCATTTATTTTTTTATCTTGATGTATTTAAATCAAAATTGGAACGAGTAGTCTCTGAGTTATTAAAATGTATATATGTATTAAAAATAATTGATCGATTACAATAGATTTGGAAGATTTAATGATTTGAAAATTATAGTAATTAATTTTAAACTATTAACATTTTATAATTTGTAAAAATTGTCTTTAAATAATAAATACTAGATTTAATAATATATAATCTATTTTAAATTATTGTAAAATTATTTTTAAGAACTATTATTCGTAGTATATAAGTTTAAAGTATATTTTAAAAATCCAGAAACTATTCATTCAATTTTTTAATTCAATACATTAAAATTAAAAAAATATCATCTTAAATATTTACAGTAAAAAAAAAATGGTTGGTTCTCATTTTTTTTTTTAACAAAAAAGTGTGTATCGCTACATGACACTTCTTAAATGGTAAATATACATGATCTTTAACACTTGAGTATACTTAAGAATTCCAAAAATAAAAATTTGAATAATTTAAAAAGCCCAAGTATGCTTATTAAATGACCCAGTAATCAGTATACATATAATCAGTCCATACAAAAATATATTTTAAAATCTATTTTTAATGTTTACGTAAATAGTGTTTAATATTACGAATAAATTGATCTGAAAGCTTTTTTATAAAAAGACCTAAAAAAAAAAATGTAATTTGAATAGTATCTACCTACCTACCTATATAAACCATTTATGAAACCTTACGTTAGTTTTAAGCGTGCACATTAGCACTAATGCGACGTACTATTAGATTAAAATACCCACGGACTGTCAGACACTTCAGTAGTTCGGTAAACTATAGGTGGTACTACAGTGTACAGAGTATTTTGAATATCAATGTAATCAATATCTGCATATTAATGTCGTGCATACTGTATATCGAAAATCAAAGTGTGAAGAAGTCTTATTGAAGCAAAATAAACTACCACTATTATAGGTATATCGATCAACGTAGTCATTATATTGTGTACAGGTACACAATTAATAAATCCAATTAGTTGTACCTAGTCCGTGTCTAATACTTAATAATACGTGTAGGTGTGTATTTCCCTCATACTTTTATTTCCACGTGTAATCCACTAAACCATGGTTTTCATAGTGTAGAAATGTGTTTTAAATAAAAATAATTTGTTATACGTAAATAAAACTATTGAGCATTAAAAAAAATGTACACATTTGTACATTTTCATTGGATGGTTAAACGTAATAACTAGTTTAAATTCAAATCCATAAAAAAAGATGGGTTAGTTTTTTTGCTAAACACGTACTTCTCATTACGTAAAAGTAAACTGTTGAGTGCTTTTATATTCCCAACATCCTATTGAGACCGCTATCTATTGGTGTTGTAAGGAAATATAGAGCTGTACTGCTCTGCTACCAAGAAGTGCAGCAAGTCCGAAAATTGAAATGTTGGGTAATCATGTTCAAAGGTTTTATTAATTTTTCACCGGGAAGTTATTAATGTTTAACAATTTTTTTTTTATAAATAAGTTTTTGTATGTTTTTACCACTTTTAACATTTTAGAGTAGTTACTGCATTCTTTTCTTTGGAAATAACCTAAATTAAATTTACAATAATATATGCATAAATCTATTCCCACGATTTTTAATTTTTATATTATCTCTAATCTACAACAGCCTACGACAAAAAAAATAATTCAAACTAAAATTTAAAGTTGATTAAGTTAATAATCTTTTCCCAGTAAAAAGAACCTATTCGTTTTATTTCTAAAATTAATTAATTACTCAAATACAAAAAACCTACTTTAAAATATTATAATATCTAATAAAATAATTTTATAGTTTATTGGTAAATTTAACAGATACAAATACTAATAAGTAATAAAGCGTTTCAAAACATAATTTTTTTATTTTCCAATTTCTTTTCAGTAATTAAGTTCATGATTAAAATAATTATTTCTGTTTAGCCTTAAAATATATAAGTAGGTATAGTATAATAACAATAACAGTAAAAATAATGATTAGGTGCTGACTTATAATGAGATAAATAGGTAGATCAATAAAATATTGTTTTAACATACTAAGATAGTAACAAGATAATGACTTGGCAGCATAAAGGTCATCCGGAATGTAATATTCAATCAATATAATTATTAATGAAATGTGTTGTAATTAGAAAATGAGTACATATTATTCATGTTTATTGCTTGGATAAACAATTGTAAGCTAGTGACTGTATTTTTGTATTTCATTTGAATGTTGTTTACACTATGCTATCTTTTGACAAGTTGTTAAATCTAAAACGTTACTTTTCGAAGATAAATGTTATTTTTTACATAAGCTAAAAACATTTTAGAGATTTGATAATATTGGAATTGAAAATTGTCCGAGAAGAAAGTTAATTACGAAAACTTTTAGTCGAAAAGATTTTATGTAAATGTTGCCACGGACTGAAGTTAACTAAGTTTGATTAATTAATTATAAATTAAATTAAATGTGTTTCGTCGAAATCCGTTAGATTTAAAGCATCTACTTAACATTCTAGATAGGTATATATTTCGTCAAATTAAAAATCGAGGTTACTGAACTTGAGAGATGTATTCTTATCCCGACGTATGACACCAGACCACAAAAAATGGCGATAATAATCGTAGTACAATATTATGTACGAGTTTTATATCATTACGAATATTATTTATTACTATCACTGGACGATTTAAATACGAAAAATATTTTACGTCTGACAAAACGTGTATTATACATTTTCATGTTGTTGTTATTATTATTATTATTATTATTATTTTTATTACTATTATTATTTTATGACCTTTATTTTTGCCTAATGTTCACGAGGGCGTTGGTCGCGGTATGCCTAGCCGGCCGGAACATTGCTTCCTTCTGATATTACGTATACCGTGACGCCGCTACTGGGTCCGATGAGTGTTCACGAAAAAAAAAAAAATATATATATATATATTATATATACATTTAATAATTTACATTAAACAATAGGCTATGACAAGGAACATATTGACCCATCTTCTGGCACTCTATTCAGCTATTGTCGGTTAAACTACTCTATTGTTAATGATAATTATGTAATTAAAAATGCACAATAATATATTGTTTGTCAATAAACATTTAATTTCTAGACAGAGATTTTCATACTATTACACCTTAAATTGATAATATAATTGCAAGGGATGTTTTTTCAACAACTGTATGTCAACATCATGTATCACTTCGAATGTTAAAAACATTGTTATTGCTTTTTTTAAATATTTTAATATATAAATTACTTTTATCAGATAATTGAATTGGTGTAATAATAGTGTTGCTTAAAATACAAATTTATTTCATAGGCATCTTATGTCTTGGATAACATGATGCTGGAGTAAGTATATAGATTTAAAGAAAAATAAAATAATTTTATTATAAAGAAAAATCTTATACTTAGGTAACTATGTTTTAAATTTAAAGATTTCTAGCTTATGTTAAACCTTAAGTTCTTTACTAAAAAACATTTTTGGATTACACTGTGTACAATATACATCTATAAATACAAAATAAAAATGAATAAACAAAATATTTCAAATTTTTTTATATAGATATTTTGTAATTGTTTGAAATCACTTTTCGTACATACTTTTCAATAAACTTTTTAATACTTTTATATTTTAAACACTGCACTTTAAATCATAATTTACTTTATGAATATTTTATTTTTTTTGTATCTTCAAATTAGATTTACTTTCATGAAGTTTTTTTTAACCTTATCTAATACACAATATAATATAAAGTAAAGTATCATGTAATTTAACTATTTAATATTATCAAAAGCATCTCTTATGTATTTAAATCTAAATCTAACTATGTAATATAGTAATATAATTATTATTGAACGGATTGTATTTTGTATATTACACTCTTATAAACAGAAAAATAGATACACACTGCAGTATCTAAGAAAAAACATTCTTTTTGCGTTTCAAACAAAAATAGCATTGATATAGATATAGATATAAATAATATACAGTATTGTATTAGAAAAATAAAATTATAAAATAAATTTTTTCTTGTATTCTCTTTAAATTATAATTACTTCCCATATTTATACATATCATAACAATATTTTATTAAATTAAGCAACTATATAGGTGTATAATAACTCAAAAATAGTTTATTTTAATGTTTTATGTTGACGAGCATTATAAGAAAATTCTATTTCGTAATTTAACGAATGAATGATTTAGCATTGTATAGCAATACCTACATCAATACATTAATTATTAATATCAAACGTTCACATGAATGATGCATGTTCTGCATGTACCTAAAATATTTACAGTATATATTGGTATTAACGGTTTTCAATGACGTCATTCTACAATTCCTTCCATTTGAATTGTTTACACGTTTTTAGATAGTTGGTTGAATCCAAATCTAACCATTTATTAATTTTAATGTAAACTATTAATTATATATTAGTTTTAACACTATCTGCGTTTTATTGTATCCTTAGTATTTATTTTTCAAATATTATATTACTTAATATTAAAGTGGAGCATTAGGTGTAAGTACTTTATTTAACGTACTGCTGTATTTAATGGTTTTTTAAACTTCTTTTTGCGAACACCTATAGGAATCATCAAATATGATTCAACATTAGCAACTAGCAAGCATGTCTTAAAATCTATTATCATTCTATTAGTGACGGCTGGATTTTATTTGGCGAATAATTCAAATAATTCAATCACGAACAATGCGTTAAAAGGGGCAACACGCTTTGTCCATATTAAAATAGCGTGATGAAAAGTGCCGGTGTTTCATACAAAACTATCTATGGCATATCTAATAACAGTAATAAATATAACAATAATATTTCTTTAAATTTGAGTACTTAAATTATACGAATAAAGTTATTGAATGAACAAATTTAAAACGTATTAAAAAGTGTCTGTATTTTATTTTGTATTGAAGTAGGTATATCATAACATTAATACATATTATTTTTCGCTGTTATTATAAAACACGATAAAATATTTTTTTTTTTTTTTTGGTGAAAAATTATGTGTTTCTAATATCTATCTACTTCTCTTTGTTCTATGTTTTTCTCTCTTCCACTCCCTTGTTTATCAACCCAAAAAACAAAAGTTATATTTAAAATGTATCTTGTGTAATTGAATATGAATAATATATACTTTTTGGTATGTATAATAATATATATCAATAGATATCATCTTTCTAAATATATATCTATTTTTAGTTGTCATGGAGACGCCATGTTCCACTGTTTGTTTGAGACTTCAGAATTCTTCTTAAAAAGAGTAAAAATTAATGAGAGAAACGCAGCAGTTTCACAACGAGAGAAAAAAATATCAAGTAAAAACGTATGAGTTAACGTAAAAGTTGAACAGACTATATAATTAATCTGATAGATATGTAGAAACGAAATTACTGTATACCAACATTATTAGTAATATTACCAATATGTATCTACATTGTTTTGAAATTACCTAATGGATAGAATTTGATATTATAATAGCATAACGAATAGAATTTAATCTTTTTCGATGATTGACTATAATAAGACAGAAATAGGTTCAATTGAAGAATGTTTAGTACAAATATAATTTATGATTTATGAGTTTAAATTATTCACTTTCACTAGTCTTACATATTTTTTGTTTATTAATACTACAAGGATTTTAATCAAATATTTGAAATTGGAGAATTTTAACTAAGTTATAAATCAATATTATAATATTAAGTAGGTACCTATCTAATAAAATCAATAATATGCAAACATTACATGTTTTGTTAAATGTATCTATTTTGTATCATGTATATTCCTATGATTAATGAAAATTAAGTTAAACAGGCATTAATATTTATTATATTATTTATAAGACACAATTTTACATAGTTTAAAATTTAAATAATTATTTATATGAGTGTATAATTAGATGCATATCCTTAAATATACAAGGCATGAATAATATAGTGTGAACACTGATCATAGAACCATTCAGTTGTGTAATACATATAATAATATTATGATGGTATAATATGTATAACATAATGTACTCGTATTATATACGATAAGTAAAAAAAACATAGTAAATACTGTATTTTTCATGGTTAATTTGTGTTCATTCATAGCGAATAACTATGTCAGGAAATTTTAATTTTAATAATACACGTTATGTACAAAACTACGTAAGTATACAGTTCAAGATGGTTTGCGTTAAACTTTGAGGATACAGTAACAACAAAAAAAAAGGGATAAGTTTTTTTCAATTTTATTGTTATAATATATAGAAGTAGAGTACTAAAGAGTGTTTCAAGTTTTTTCCTATATAGTAAGCATGTGCAAACTGCAAAGACTAGATTAGTGGTAAAATTTTCTAAGTGTCTCAACTGAAATACATTTCCTTTCAAAGAGCACTGTGTGTTTTATTATTTTTTTTTTCTGTATCACATTTTATTACACAGCAATATTGTTATTAAAAAAAAAAAATAGAAAATTGATAAATCGACATAAAAAATATAATTTGCTTTTGGATTCAATGATATTATAGCATAATATCATCTTAAATATTATTATGTAAATGTGTAGAAGAATAAAATCAAATATTTATAACCAAATTAAATTTAATAATATTTATTTTTTAATTAGATATGGTATTATGTAAATTTTTGAATAATAAAATACTATATATGTCTTAGTTTGGTATGATGAACACTAAATTCTATGATATTTAGCATAAACGCGTAAATAAAAATAGTTAAATGCATTACTGAATTAATAGGAATCGCAATAAGAAATTATTATTATTATAAAGTATCTAATTAAAAAGATACAAAAGTGAATGCTTCTTTAAAAAATCGAATTAATATAAGTTAACCTATATGCAAATATAATTATGAACATTTATTAAAAAATAAATAAAACAAGTGAAAATTGTTAAGTAATAGTTAAACAGTAAATGAGCAATTATTAGTTAAATGTGTTTTTAATATATTGTGAAAATGGAATCCAATTATTTTTTTTCTTCTATGAACTTCGTTACCACTTGCCCTGAAACTGCATTGTTATAAACGTGTGAGCACAATTATATACTTATTTTTTATGTGTATACTTATACATAATATTATAGCTTATAATTTATAGGTGCTTATATTTTGTTCGTTGTAAACAATTTTTTTTTTTTATTGCCGATCTTTTCTCAATGTAAACTCAAAATTGCGAGATCGAAGATGATTTTACACTATCTATTCTCTTGAAAACGAAATGGCATTGAATTTTTTTCTTAAAAAATGTATTAATTGAAAACCGTAAAATCCTGTTGGACGTACAGGTATGACACCTATAGAACTATAGATGTAATATTATATTCGTAGGCATCTACCTATTTAATAATATCATCGTCGTCATTGTATACCGCGCACGGTCTATTATAATACGATACCTACATGTTATATATATTATTTAACGTCGGTTTAATAGATGTGTAGGTATTTTTGAACATTTTACGTGTACCACGATGACGTAATAATATTTTGTGTGTAGTTTATGGGAGATAGAAAACCGTTTGCTTTCGCTATACCTAATTGGCAGGTACGGTTTTCGTGCACTGCGGAGCTTCGCCGTCGTGGCCAGTGGCGCAACTAGAATTTTTTCAAGGGAGGTGTCCGCCAGTAGCGTATACAGTTTCCCCTAATTATTTTTTGTAAAGTTAATGAGTAGAAAATTTCAGATGACTACTATTCATTATTTACCTATTATATTGTTTTATTCAAACGATTTGAATCAAACCACCACCATAATTATTTCTGAATGCACTACTGACGTCT